>ML014319.1:0-30247 GCA_003615045.1 Caulochytrium protostelioides | reverse complement strand
GTCTTCAAGCTATTCAGATCCGCTACGAGCAACCGCTCTTGCAGTGACCTTGCATCGCACCGCATCATGATCAGGATCATCACGCGCTCACATCAGCTTACATCAGCCTCTGCCACATCGCTTCAAGTCGCTCCTTTTCATATCCCTGAAGTTGGGTGGGGGCGACTTTTGACGTAGTGAGCGCTTCGCCGCCAGCTTCATGCTTGCCCCGAGCTTTTCGTCACGCTATCTTCACGCCACCTTCGGTGCTGTGTTCAGACTGTGTTCAGACTGTGTTCAGACTGTGTGGATGGGGCTGATCATCGCCCCCGTTGGCCCCCGTTGGCTCCCATCTCAGCACGTGCATTGGGACGGGGGACCATGCGGCACGGGCGAGGTCGTGGCCCTCGGATACCACTAGGACGGCCGTCCTCACTATTCACGAAAACCCAAAGGAAGCGTGGCGTGGCCGGCGCCCGCCACCGCCGCCGACCGACGCCCCTTCGGCGGCCGCGGCGCACGGCGCACGCTGGACGGAGGAGGCAGGCCGATCGCGGCGGCCACTGATAGGCGCACGCGTCGGCCACGTGCGTCGTCGCCACGCGGTCCCACGTCGATGCGGAAGCGCACCGGGCCGCATGTCCGCCGCGAGAGGCGGCCGACGCTCGGCTGACCGCGGCGAGTATCACCGCTCACCATCGCCGCTGTCGCCGTCGTCATCGGCGTCCTCGCCGCCACTGTATCCCCGTCGGACCCGTTCTCGGCTCGACGATTCGATAGCGCCACGGGGAGCCGGGTTGGGCTACAGCTGACGCATGCCCCACCATCCCAAGAGCTGACTCCTCCGGGAAGCGGACTTGGTCCACCCACCGTCGGCGCCGAGAGGGCAGGAAAATATCAAATTTTGGTTATGAAGCTGTCGGAGAGGAACCGAGGCCCGCATAATTTTTAGTCGCACTATAATGTACGCTTGCTTGGGAGCGCTTTTCGGAACGTGCTGAGTCGGACGATATCGTACCAGGTCGCGTGGTAGCCAGCAAGTAGCAACGGATGCAAGCAGCACCAGCCGCGCCGACCCGCACATGCTTGAATAGAGAGGACCGTGTGTGATTTCGACCGTTTTCGGCGATTAGTTCAGCTCTCATGACGGCGCATGCTTGCGTATTGCCCGGCTTACCTCCATGGGGGGGGGCAGCCGCCGCCGCCGCCGCCGCAGCAGCAGCAGCAGCAGCAGCAGCAGCAGCAGCAGCAGGGCAGACCAGGTCGCGCTGACGCGAGCGTCTGCTCGCCACATCACCCGCCCTTTCGCCAACTCCCTGCGGGCAGCACCCTGAGCCCTGGGCCCTGGACCCTCGGCATAGGTAGAGCGTCTGCGATTGCGTCGTCGTCGTTGATCTCGGCAGAGGCTATAAGAGATGAGGTCGACGACGGCCTCCGTCATTCCAGCGCTCTCCACGGTGCCGATGTGAGAACGCGGCGCTTCTCTCACGTTCGCTCACTCTCTCGCACACCATACCCGCTGGGAGCTCTCGACGTCCCGACCGGGTTCCCACCTCTGGTGTCGCTTCGTGTGTGCTCCCGCTCCTCTCTCGTATGGTCAATCCCCATCACTGATTCTGTCCATTCTGACGTTTGATTCTGACGGTCGGTATCAGAGCCCTTCTCCTTCACCGGTGCTTCGTCCACGCCTCGCTGCCTCAACTCCGCTCGCACGATGCGGTCGTTGGAAGGACGCCCTTCGGGGCTGGTCTTATTGCTCCTGATGACCCAAGCGTGCCTCAGCGCCCTGGCTGCGCCACCCATCGACCACCACCTCGTCGAGGCTCGGGCTTCGCCTAGTATCTTGGCATCCTTCCCTGGCACTCCGACTCCGACTTTGGCCGCGACCACGACCACCTTGGCGTCAACCGCCAACGCGGACATCGACCACGACCACGACCATGAAGGCGACGACCACGCGCTTCACCATGGGCCCGAAGGTGCTCTCGGGGATGGAGCTCGCATGGACACCAGCGCCGCGCCGACGCCACACCTATCCTTACTCGCGGACCACAGCGCCCACGCCATAGCGGGCGGGGGGGCCGTCGGCGAGCATGACTTGCTGCATCGTCGCCAAGCGCTGCGCGTCAGCCGCGACCCAGCCGTCATCGCGGCGGTCAAGTATCTGACGACGGTCCCGGTCCGTGGCGGCGACAACGAGGGCGAGACCGAGGGCGTTCCCGTGTGGACCCCGGCACAAGGCGAGACCTTCCTGGCTGCGCTCAAGGACCCTCAGCTGTCGCAGCACCTCGTGGAAACATTGGTCGAGGCCAGCGCCCGCTTGGGCGAGGCCACGGACCCCCGCGACCGCGCGATGGCGCTCGTCAACCCGACCATCCGCGATACCCACGTCGAATACGTGATCCACGCTGTCCACCGCGCCACGGTACGGCATATGCAGATCGTACTGGAGGCGAAGCCCGGGTTCATGCATCAGACAGCGGATCACTTAGCACGCGCCGATGCCCTGGTCCCGCTGCGCCGCGGCAGCTTCCCCCGCGCCTCCGACGCCGATGCTTCTGGCCCTTCCATGGGCACGGGCACCGACGCCGCCACCGGCGTTCATTGGGCCAAAAAGAATATCTGTCGCGTCGTGGCCGAAGTCATGATCCGCCAGACCGCGACCACCCTGCAGATTAAGCGGTCGATGCTGCCGTCACTTTATAGGTTGGCGACCATGCCACCAGACACTGTCGATACCACCGAGAACGTCGCGGTCGTCGCTCCAGGGTCGTCCTCGTCCTTGGCTGACTATCGCTTAAAACGTCGAGCCGATTCCTCACTGAATTATGAGTGGAAGCCCGCCGAACCCCACCTGCATGGCCATGAAATCATCGGTCGGTTTAAAGAAGAGGTCGAGCTGTTTGGAGCGTCTCGCGACGAACAAGCGATTTCGCGTGTGTTCGATCTTTTGGATGTTTCCCCCGACCCTGAGACCGCACGCAAGTGGGGGGAAGTAGTAGATGATGTGCTTTCCAAGCCCGGAGCCATGGATGCTTTCAAACAGCTTGAGTCTAAGGAGGCTCGACTGTCCTTCATGCACTTGCTCCCTGAAAACCAGGAGCTTTCGCGTTCCTGGATCACGTGGCTCAAAACGTATCAACCTGTGGTGGACTCTATCCACCCGCTGGAAAACGGAAAATACTTCTTTGATGGGCTGGAAAATTGGGGAAAGTATGCTGCTTCGTTTCAGAACAATGCCCTTGACGCTCTGGGTCACGGGGTGAAAGTTTTGGAGACTTACAGCAAGTTCAACCTAGCGCTTTATCAAGCGATTGAGCAGTCGCGCCCGGAAGAACTCACCCGTTTCACTTACAGCCCAATTTTCGACGAGGTCGTCTCCACCTTTACATTTCCCAACGGTGAGGTGGAACAGGGCATTCGTACTTACTACGGCTATAGACCGGAGTGGGCCACAAAAGACTTGAGGAAAGTCCTCGGCGAAATCGAAAAACTTCGTCTCATCCACGAAAATCCGCGTCAAGCCATCAGCATCAATCTCAAACTCGGCGGGACAACATATGTTTATTCCACTTCAGACGGTCCCAGGGCCCCGGGTGACGACAACTGGACCCGTCGCGTAGCAGACGTCGGCGATGATATCGGCCTAGCCCAGGACAAACCGGCCAAAGAAGGCGTGCGGGGCTTCCTCTCCAACCTCTTCGGTGCTCCGGATAAAGAAGCCGAAGCGGCCAAAGCAGATGCAGCAACCGAAGCCGCCAAAGCGGCCGAAGCGGCGGAAGCAGCCCAGGCAGCCGAGGCGGCCAAAGCGGCGGAAGCAGCCCAGGCAGCCGAGGCGGCCAAAGCAGCCCAAGCCACCGGAGCGACTGAAGCGGCCAAAGCGGCCGAGGCGGCCGAGGCGGCCAGTGGGATGGCTGAGATTAAAACAACCTGCAACAAATTGACCAGAATGAGGAACAAGACCATCGGTCTCATTGCCGGCGGTATCGTCGTGGCCGTCTTGCTCATCGCGATCGTTGTCCTTTTCGCCACGCCATCCTGCTAACGCTGGATCGTCTCGTGGTTTCTCAAACAGATCCTCGCCCTCACCATGTCTGTCTTTCTCGGTCACGCACTCGGCGGACCGGCACATGCCGACTTGCCGCCCGAAGAATGAAGTGTCTCCGCACGGTCACGTCGCTTGTACCAGGACGTTCGTGATGCGTGGGCCACCTCCATCTCATCTATCTATGAAACATCCGTCCTGTTGATCAACATTGGGGAAGCTCGTGCGGCGGATGGGCTGGGGCGGAAGCGGCGGCATCCTCAGGGGGGGATAGGCGTCGCGTCGCGTGGCGTGGCCTACGGCCTATGGCGTATGGCGTATGGCACAGGGGGTATGGCGCAAGACAGGAAGGGGGATGCGCGAACAAAGGCGTGTCCCGTGGCATTCGCGGTCACCTTTCGTGATCCGGCGGCGGCGGTATCAGCAGCCGCAGCCGGCATGCCAAGACGCCGCAACCGTCGTTCGCATCGTCACACCGGCGCTACGGGCACCTGATCGCGCTGCTGCTGCTGCCGCCGCTTTCCTTGGGCCTTCGGGTCCTGTCTGCCTTGGGTCCTCTCGGCCCAGGTCGGGGCCGCGACGGTACGCACGCCTCCGGCCTCCTGCCTGGTAACGCCTCACCGGACGACCCGATTCAGCCATTGACGTGTGCTGCCGGTGAGCTTCTTACGCTCGCCAAGCTCGCAGCTCGTCGCATCCAGCTCATCGCATCCAGCTCGTTGCATCCAGCGCGTCCCCTCGCGTCGAGCCGGCGTCTTGGGCCTCGCTGACCAACCGCCGACGACGGCACGGGGTGGACACCTCCTGCCGCGTTCGTTCCCGCGCCGCGTTGTCGTGCCGATCAGTCCCGGCACCCGCTGCAAGCGGCCTCAGCTCCGGCTTCGGTCCGGTATGGGTGAAACAGGGACTGGGGTATCTACGACGGAAGCGTTGCCCCATTGCTCCGCCGCCGGCGTCGGCGTCATGCCACTCAGCAGCAGCGCCCCCTCGCGCTGCTCGGTCACCGCCGCTGCCTCCGCCGCCGCCGCCGCCACTTCCGCATCGGTATCGACATCCGCATCTGCAGCCGCGACTGTCGCGACCGTCGCTCCCGTCGCCGTGACGCGGCCGTCGTCTCTCCCGATCTCTGCCACGATGATGATGACGACGACGGCGCCGCCACGCCGTGGCGGCGACGATGACGGCCATGTCTGCTACCGCCACCATCTCAACCGCTCGGACGCCGCGCGACACGATGAGGCACGCCTCAACGCGTCGCTGGAGGCCCTGAGTCCGCTGAACGCCGCGCTTGTGCGCTCGCTGTGGACCCAGTTCCAGGCGGCGCCGCCGCCCGTCCGGCGACTCATGCTCGACGGCATTCTGCTCCATGCATGCCTGCCGCAGCTGTCGCAGCTCGCCAAGACGCTCACGCCGCTCCTGCGCATCGACTTTGTCCGCACCGCGCCGCCGGAGATCGCCGCTCGCATCTTTCGCTTCCTAGACGCGCGCAGCCTCTGCCGCGTGGCGCAGGTCTCCCGCGCCTGGCGCGCCATGGCCGAGCAGGACAGCGTCTGGTACCGCCTGTGCGAACAACACATCGAGCGCAAGTGCAAGGGCTGTGGCTGGGGGCTCCCGCTGCTCCCGCCGTCCCGCCGCCCGCGGCTCTCCATCACTGCGCCGCCCTCCGCCCTGCCCTCGCCCCTGGATACCCGCGGGTCTGGCGCCAATGCCGCCGCCGCCGCCGCCGCTGATGCTGATGCTGATGCTGATGCTGATGCTGATGCCGAGCCCAATGGCGACGAAGCCAGTGACGCCGCGGATCCTTCCTCTGGCGAGCCCTCCGCCAAACGGCCTCGTCTCACGGGGGCAGTCGCCGCCGCCGCCGCGGCTGCGAGTATCGCGGCGCCCGCGGCCCCACCGCCGACGCCGACGCCACCGCCGCCGGCGTCGCATCTCCGGTGGAAAGACATCTACGCGGAACGCATGCAGATCGCCAAGAACTGGCGCACCGCGCGGTATACGGTGCGGAAGCTGTCGGGCCACCAGGACGGCGTGCTGTGCCTGCAGTACGACGCGGGCCAGTCGCTGCTCGTGTCGGGTAGCTACGACAACGACGTGCGATTCTGGGACACGCGCACGAACACATGCACGGCGGTGCTGCGGGGCCACACGAGCGGCGTGCGCGGGTTGCAGTTCGACCGCAAGAAACTCATTACGGCGTCGCTCGACCGCACGCTCAAGCTGTGGAGCATGCGCACGCGGCAGTGCCTCCGCACGATGGAGGGGCACACCAACAGCGTCTTGTGCCTCCACTTCACCGACCGCCTGCTGGCCTCGGGCTCGGCCGACTGCACGATCCGCCTGTGGAACATCGCCGACGGCAGCTGCAGCACGCTCACCGGCCACGCCGACTGGGTCAACGCCGTCCACATCATCAACGACCGCATGCTCGTCTCCTGCAGCGACGACAACGCTATCATCTTCTGGGATACCACATCGGGCGCGCGCCTCCGCACCCTCCTGGGCCACACCGATGCCGTCCAGAGTATGGCCCTGATCCCCTGGTCTGTCATGACCCCGCGCCGGCCTGCGCCAGCCCCGGGCGCCCATGCCACCCCTACCGCCGCCGCCGCTGCCGCTGCCGCCGCTGCCGCTGCCGTCAAAGCCAACGGTACCGATACCGCCGGCACTGCAGCCCGCATGAAGCGGCAGAACCCCGTCATGATCGCGGGCGCGGGTGTGGCTGGCGGCAGCGTCAGCGGCGGCGCTGGCCCGTCGCAGGTTTTGACCTCAACCTCGACGCTGGCGTCGACGGCGGCGCCTGCCGCGGTTGCTGACGACGACGTGGCCGTGTCGGCACCACTGCCGGAGATGCCGTACCAGTATCTCATCAGTGCCAGCTCCGACCATACGATCAAGCTCTGGAATCTGGCATCGCCGTCGCCGATGGAGTGCGTGACGCTGTTCGGGCACCAGTGCGGCGTGTGGAGTGTCGCCGGCGACGCGCTCCGCATCGTGAGTGGTGACTACACGGGCCACGTGCTGGTGTGGGACTACTACGATGGCGCTGTGCCCGTGTACACGCTCGAAGGGCCCACCGACGGCGTTAACGCCGTCGTCCTGAGCGACACCGAGCTCATCGCCGGCAGCGACGACGGCGACATCTGGCTCTGGGACTTCGGCCTCCAAGCCGCCACGCCGACACCGACGCCGACGCCGACGCCGACGCCGACGCCAACATCAATGGCGATGGCGACGTCGACGACGATGGCGACCACACCGCCGGCAACGACGCTGACTCGACCGTCTGGATCCGCGGTCTGAAGATCTTGCGCACGCGGCCCATCGACAGATTCGTTCCGCACCTTTCTATTTATACGATATCTATGGGGTCCTGTACAGGTTGGACGTGAGCGCTTCCGCAAACGGGCGTGGGCATCCGAAGGGTCCTGAAGTGGGGGCGGAGAGGGAGGGTTGGGGCGCGATCAGCCGGTGGCCCCCGGCGGCCCTCACGGGGCGGTGACCACGCCGCCGCCACCATCGTCGTCCCAGCCCACATCGTCCGAGTCGTCCGAGTCGTGCCATGCCCAGGCCGTCGCCGCCACCGGACGCGGCAGTGGCGTTCGGCAGAGCACACAGAGCTGCGTGACGGACGGAAGACGGGCCGCCACGGCCGCCGCCGCCGCGGTCGTCGCCGCGCCGAAGCTGGCCGTGCCGAAGGTCGCCGTGCCGAGGGCCGCCGCGAACCATGGATCTTGCCGGAGAAACGCGGTCCCGCCCGCGGCCGCGTCGAGCACGCCCGCCGTCGGAGCGGCGGCCGCCTGTGCCGCGCGCCGCAGCGGATCGACTGGCGCTCGCCACGTGTCTGCATACGCGCCGCAGCACGTGCACGGCACGGCGAACAAAGACGGGTTCGGCTGCCCCGTGAGGGTCGTGCGGGCGACCTGGTGCCCGCGAGGGCAGCGCGTCGCCAGCGTGCTGGCGGCCATGTACGGCGGCAGCGCGCCCGCAGGGAGCTGTGCGGTCGCCGGCCGCGGCCGCGGAATGGCCATCGCGCACACGGGGCAGCGGTCGGGCGGCGGCGGCGGCGGGAGCCCCTGCAGCCGCGCCAGGGCCTCGGACGCCGTCAGCGGCGACGCGACCGCCGCCATCGCCCGCGACAGCGCCACAAGATACGCCCAGCGCTGGTGTATCTGCTCGATAGCGGCGCTGACCGCACCTGTCGGCGTCTCGGGCAATGCCGATGCGGGCAATGCCGATGCGGGCAATGCCGATGGGGCGGATGCCGATGCAGCGGGCGTCGATGGGACGGACGCTGATGCGTGACCATGCGCCTGGCGCCGCTTCCAGATCAAGGAGCGGAGAGACCAGACGAGCCGCTGCTGGCGGTGGTACGGCACGACATGGGGCGGGACGTCGGCTGCGCGCCACGGGTGCTGCAGCGCCTCCACGAGGGAAGGAGAAACTGGCGGCCGCGCCGAGGCCGACGCTGACGACGCGGCGCGAGGGCGGGGGCCGCGCCACTCGGATCGCGCCGGCGACGCCGAGGCCGAGGCCGACGACGCCGGCGGCGAAGGCGACGACGGCACGCCGGCCGGCGATGCGGGCGCCCCCGCGGCAGCTTCCTGGGACGCAGCACCGCCGACGCCGCGGCCATCGACGTCCATCGCAGACTCGAGCCAAGCCGGCTTGCCCGGCCGCGCCAGATGCCATACGAGAGCGGCGGATGGCGCTTCTGTCGGCTTCTTCGCGGTTTCGGTTTCGACATCATCGGCCGCGGCATCGGTCTGTGGCGGCTGTGTTGCGGCATCTGTCTGCTCAGGCGGCGGCGGCGGCGGCGGGGCCAGGGCGGGCGCCGGGCGGCCATCGAGCGTGCGCGTGAGGACGCCGCTGACGGCGAGATGGATCTGGAGCTGCAGCGTGCGGAGCACCGGGTCGGCCAGGCACACCGGCAGCGCGGTCTGGTGGTGGCGGCTCGCCACGTCGCTCTGGATCTGGCGCTGCACGACACGGATGTGCGTGCGGAAGAACCGATCAAAGAACACGGTTTCGGCGTGCGCATACATCTGAGCGAGCAGCAGGACGGGCCACAGCTGGTGGCGCCAGGAGCCCGTGAGCGCGCCGCAGGCCCAGTCCGTAGGCGTGGGCGCCGGCTGCACGAGGCGCGCGAGATGGCGGTGGACCTGCGGGGCGAGCCACGGGGCGGCCTCCGATACGGCTGCCGTCTGCCACGCGGGAACGATGACCACGTGGCAGGTGAGGTCAAAGTTGACGCGGTTGGCGTTCTGCAGATTGTAGAGCTCGACCAGCACCGCGTTAAACAGACTCGCCGGCGAGGACTGCGCCGCCCACGCGCGCAGCTGCCAGATGCCGAAGGTTCTGTTGCGGTGCGACGCGACGGCGCCGTCCATCTCGTCGTCCTCCCCGTCTTCCTCGTCCTCGTCTTCCTCATCCTCGGGACCCGCATGCTCGAACGGATCGTTGTCCTCGCCATCGCCGTCCTTGTCCTTCTCAGGGACCATCGGATCCTGGTCGCGGTCGTCTTCATCCTCGGTATGCACGGCCTCCTCCTCGGACATGTCGGAGCTCGGGGGACGGCGGCCGCCGCCGCCGCCTCGGCCGCCTCGGCCGCCACGGCCGCCACGGCGCCCTGCTTTCGAGGGCGCCGGCGAAGCCAGGGCGTGCCGACGGCGCCGGGAGGCAGGCGTCGAGCGCCGCAGCATCGCGCCCGGCGCGGGCGTCCGCGCAGCCGGCGCCGCGGCGGCCGTCTCGGCGTCGGAGTCGCTGGCGCTGTCAGAGTCGAAGGGCGCCGGGCCCGAATCGAACAAGCGGTCGCCGCGCTGGAGATGCCAGTTGGCGACGCGGGTCGAGAAGGCGTCGGGGTCCGGATCGCTGGGGCTGATCGTCCATGTCGCCAGTGGCGGGAGCGGCGGTAGGGGCGGCGGCGGCATCGGCATGGCGGCGGCGTCGCCGTCGTCGCCGCCGTCGTCTGCCGCACCGGAAGGGACGCCGTCGCAGCTGCCGTTCCGGCTACCGTCGGGGTCGCCGCTACCGTCGGGATCGCTGCCGGGCGCAGGCCCTCGGAAGAGCTGCGCCACCGCGTCGATGGTGATATCCACGAGCCGCCCGTCGAGCGTGACGACGCGCAGCCCCTTGGGGTGGAAGGTGATCCCGGTAGGGCTCGGCGCGTTGGGCAGCAGCACGGCACGGTAGGCTACGCGGTCGTGGACGAGAGCGACGGCGTCGAGCGACCACAGGTGCAGCACGCCGGGGCCGGCGGCGGCCACGTACACGACGTCCCCGTGCTGCGTCGTTGCAAACGCCGTCAGGTAGCTGGCGGCGTCCGGCACGAGCTGCAGCGCCGACTCGCAGTGGATCCGGAGGGTCGAGCGCTGGGGCGTCGCTGCTGCCGCTGCCGGCGCCGTCGCCGTCGCCGGGGCGGGAGTTCCCGAGACCGTGATCGCGAGCACGTCGATGTGGCCCGACGTCCAGACACAGTAGCCGAGCATGACGGCATCGCCGTCGCTGTCGCGCGTGTTGGGCTGCCAGGACCCGAGGCGGAAAGCGAGGACGGCGGCGTCGCGGGGACGCCGCGTGGACGGGGAGGGCGGGCTGAGGTGCTGCGGCCGGAACTGGGCGTGGCGGTCGGCTTCACCGGCCCATGCCGCGACGAAGCCGAGCCTCCCGTCGAGGCTCGCGAGGCCGATAAGGGACAGCGACGGCCACGACGGGACCGGCGCCGACCAGTCGCAGAAGCGCCAGCACGTGAGCGGCTGCGCGCCGCCGCCGCCGCCGCCGCCGCCACGGCGCGCCGCCTCGAACGCATACAGGCCCGGGGTCAGCGACAGCCAGGGCTTCCAGACGCGCAGCGCGCCGAGCGGCTGCTTGGTCCAGAGATCGAGCTGGTTGTGGTTCGTGAGGCTGAGCAGCGCGCTGCCGTCGCCGCGATCAAACTGGGGTGGCGACCACGCCAGCGCCACAAAGGCTTCGAGGCCGGCGCCGACGGCACCCATCGGCGCCGGGGGGGCGGCCGCCGCCGAGAGCAACGATGCCGACCCGGGCACCCCCGCGGCGGGCCCCGCGAAGGGCGGCACACGGAGCGCCCATCGCGCGGGATCGGCGCACGCCAGCGTCGTATGGTCAAACGCGCGGTGATGCCCGGCGGGGTCGCGCTCGATGGCGAACCACGTGGCGGGCACGACGACGTGGATCTTGGAGGCGACGTTGACCGCCAGCTCGGCGTCGCCCGACCACGCCAGACTGGTGGGGCCCGCGGGCGTGCCATCGAGCCGGACGATATACGGGTTGGCGTCGTTTTCGCCGAGCATCGTGGCAGCGGCGGCAGCAGTGGCGGCAGCAGCAGTGGCGGCAGCAGCCGCGGGCCAACGGCAGGGGTCAGAGAGGTGGCGGCGGCGCGCAAGGCCACGCCGCGCACGGGTCCAGAGGCGATGAGGCCGAACGAATGATCATGCCAATCGCAATAAAAGTGCTACGAGAGGGGTTCGCGGGTCAGAACGCCGTCGTCGAAGGATCGCCGGCCCGACCGCTCGCTGATGGGACACGGCGACGTGGACCCCTGCCGTCGCGGCCACCGCCGGTATCGCCGGCGCGGTGCGAGCGGCCGAGGCGGATCGGCACGCGTCCCAGCTTTCGAGGCAGGGGCCGAGAGGCTCCGGGCGTCCACATGGTGAGCGCGGAGCGGTGAGATGTGCATTGCGCGGCGTGACGCGCCACCCCGACGGTCCCACCTCCGAGCCGTCTGCCGCGCTCGGCCACCCAATGTCCGACGCTGGCCCCGCCACCGCGGCCATCGGTGCGAGCGGTCGGGCGTTGCCACGGCTCCCGCCGCCGACGTGCAGGCCACACACAAGGCCCCGGCGTGGCTGAGCGAGCGCGGTCGCCGGAAGCCTCCACGACGGGGCTGCTTGCCCGCGAGCCAAAGTCCGATGACGGCCGCTGGTCGTCAGGTCCGAGCTGTCTGCGGGATGACTCACGGCCAGCACGGACTAGACAACGATGTTTTCCAGCAACTGCAGTGGCAGGAGAGGATACTTGCCCGGTCACTCGGCCCAGGGCCCGGCGAGGACAAGGCAACCACGCGCTTGAATCGCAGCAGGCTAACAGGCCTCTGCCGGTAACACACCTCTGCCAGAGGGACTCGCGCGGGGGCTTACTGCTGATACACAAGTGCCTGTGCACGAGATATCCGTATAAGCGTCTGAGCACTCTAGGGGACGGCCATGCTCATCCTGCTCAGTACCATGCAGAGAGCACACGCAGCGGCTTCGAGCCGGGGATCCTCTAGTTAGCGGAAGCCTCTGCGCTCGCTGTGGCGACGTCAACAAAAGAACGACGTCCTGGGTGTCCTTCTGCGAAAGAGTCCACCGAGCATGTCATCTATCAAGTGGAATTTCATCGGAAGTTCATGTTCGCCTACATCGGACGAAGGGCGGCCCGCGTGAAGAGGAATTCGTATCGACGTGCGTGATGACGTGCGACATGCGAACATCTGTCGATGAGGGTCTCATGGCGCAGATCCGGGCCGCCGCCCACAACGTCAAAGTGGCCGATCCTTGCGACATCGAAGAAGCCGATGGATACACATGGCTCTACGTAACGATAGCAGTATCCCAAACCCTGTCGCCGCCCGTCTACGTCGAAGGGCTGACAGCGCCCGTGGGACGCCTGTGCGATATCATGCGCGCTCGCCTAACCCACTTGACCGGATCGGCTTGGTTCACGCTGAAGCTGGCAAAGTATGGCCAGAAAAAGGTCACGATCGATCTGGATCTCTGCCGATTCCAACTCGGTGACACCGACGCTGGCCGCACGAATGAAAGCGGCTCCGATCATGACGACTCGTCCAAGCCCGGTGACGGCGCTCCCAGCAATGACTACTCCATCGATACGTTAACCCGAGAGGTTAATAATCTGGGTATTAGCAAAGTGGAAAGCGAGGTGAAAATAAAACTCGAAAAGTGATGCCTCGTCGTCGCTCCCGACGGCGTCGGCCAGCTCCAGTAGACGATCGGCGTCGAAGCGGGGTCCGCCTGACGGCGCCGGGAACATCCGCGCCCAGGTCCATGGCGACCCGTTCTCCTATCCTCCCCGACCTGCTCAGTGTGCTCGACATGCTGAACAACATCGAGGCTGCGTGAAGGAGACCAGCAGCGCCAACGTCCTGATGATCGCCAGCGTCGACGCCGACAGGGACCCACGCTTGGTCCACGACCCCCATCCGGGGCACCGACGACAGCGTCGCCTCAGTCCTTCGGATCGCTCGCTTGCGCCACCAAGGCGGGCAAAGCGATCCGCAAGCAGATGTTGGACCAGCCGGCGCCGCCCTCGTCGTCAGGGCTGCGACGCCGGATGCGATGTCTCGCGCCTTCCTCTATGTAGGTATTCATGAATATCACGTATCACACCAGTTCAACGAACGATTGAAGGTCGACCGCCAGGCATCGCCTGGGAGCTAAATCATAAATAGGGGTGCCGTTTTTGTCATCGTGAAAAAGAAATACATTGGAAGGATCATGCCCCCATGCCATTAGCGCGGCACCGATGTGCTCAAAGCCGCTGGACTTGCTCTTTGAAGACGATGCCGGCGGCGACGAGCTTGGCGAGCATCGGCTCGTAGATGGACGGCGCCATGGGCGCATGGACGCCCGGCGAAACGCCGCCGCGGAGCACGAGCTCGGTCGCGATGGCCGCCGGCAGGCCGACCGTCTTAGCCATCGCCGAGTCGCCCTCGGGGTCGCCGTAGACAACTAGCGTGGACGTGCGGCGCTCCCGGTGTGTCGGCAGCGTGAGACCGAACTGGTGCTGCATCACCACCAGATCGCGCTCGCCCGGCGCATAGACGAGCTGCTGCTGGAGCCGCGCACAGAACGCATCCAGATGGCTGACGCCCTGTTGCGGGCGGTGCGGCGCGGCGGCAGCGTCCTCGGACGCTGGCAGCATGCCGAGCTGCTGGAGGCACGCGATGGCGCGCGCCGCCGAGACGGGGTCGATGCCGCGGCGCTCCAGCTGGGGCTGCGCATGCGACGGCGACGCCGACAGATCCATCAGATCGGCCCACGTGGATGCGACGACGCGCTTCTCGGTATCGAGCAGGCCGACGCGCTTGAATACTCGCATCAGCTCGGCGAATCCGGGGTAACGCAGGGTGCCGCGGAAGCACGTGGCAATGTCGGGCGGAAGCCCGTAGCGCGCAATGTACTGGGTGCTGTCGCGGTTGGCGAGGCCTTCGAGCGCGAAGCCGCGGATGCGCAGCGGCGCTTGCACGGCGTCGAGGATCGACGCGACGTGCGCGTCCGCCCCGTCCATGCGGTAGGTCGCCGGGTTGAGCGCCGCCAGCAGGACGCCGCGCGGACTCCAGCTGAACTTGTACCCGAGCGGGTTGTCGGCGTCTTCGGGCGCCGGCAGCCCGCCGCACCAGCTGATGAACTCGGTCAGTGTGCCGCCTTCCCGGCGGATCTGGTCGAACATGGCGCACGCCGTCAGGTGGTCGATGCCCGGGTCCAGCCCGACTTCGTTAAGAATCGGCACGCCAGCAGCAACGGCGGCGCTGTCGAGCGCTTGCATCGCGGGGGAGATGTAGCTCGCGGTGACCATCGGCACGCGGGCGCGGATCGCGCTCTCCGCCACCGCGAGATGCATCGTGGCGGGCACCAGGCTCACCACGGCGTCATACTGCGCCAGCAGCGTGTCCAGCGATCCTGCGTTCGCGGTCGACGCGGCGTCGCCGAGGTCGAGGGGCATCACCGTGACGCCGTCCGAGCACGGTAGCTCCGCCACAAGCGCCTCGGCCTCCGAGACCTGGTTGGACGCGATCGTCAGCGCGACGCCGATCTGCTGCAGGTACCGCACGAGCGGGCCGGCGACAAAGCCCGAGCCAAGCACAAGCACGCGGTCTGCGCGCGTCGTCGTTGCTGCCGCCGTCGCCATCGCCGACGCTGACGCCGACGCCGACGCCACGGCGTCCGCCGAAGCGTCCGTCGCCACTCCCGTAGCCATGCTGGTCGCGGCGCCCGCCATGGCACCAGTCTCCGCGTCCGCCGCCTGAGGCGGCGACGCGGGAGAGGAAGCATCCGCCGCATCGTGGCTGCGGTCGTGCGCCGACCCCGCAGCACTCGCCGCCGGCGGCCGGCGCGGCGCGGCATACTGGGCGAGCGCGGCCTCGAGGCCCACGTGGTCTGGGGCCAGGCGGCCGTCGGCGGCGATGGTGGCGCGGGCGAACACGTGCTGCGGGTCGTCGTCGCCGCGGATCCAGCGCTGCAGATGCGGCAGCAGCGCGTTCCCAAAGTGTTCGCTCGCCTCGCGGGGGAACTCGGTCGGCAGGTTATCGACGACCATGCACTGCGTCGCGTGCGGGTCGCCGAGGTCCTTCGGCAGGTAGGAGTGCTTGACGTTTCCGTTCTTGTCGAGCCGGGCCATGTAGGCGGGCTGGTCGAGGTCGGTGGCCGCGGTGACGAACTGGATGCTGCCGCCCATGTCGGCGGAGATGTCGGCGATCGTGAGCAGCTGGCCGCTGATGCGCGGCAGGTCGGCGTTCGTCAGCAGCCGCGGCTGCGGCTCGCTCCAGTAGATGCCGTTGACCATCATCCGCAGGTACGGCGCGATCTCGGCCGCAAACGTCGAGCGGTACCGCTGTGGATGGGCGGCGTACTCGGCGGCGTCGTACGCACCGTGGCCGTTCACGAGGTGGTCTTCCTTGAGCACCTGGATCGCGTACAGCCGGCGTCGATCGTACTGTGTGTGCAAGCGCGCCAGCTCGTCTTTCCGGACCCAGGTGACAGGCAGGTCCTCGGTCATGGCCAGGGCGCCGCGGGCGACGGCGCCGGCGCCCGTGAACCCGATGACGACGGGGCCGAGCGCGGCGGGGAAACCGTGCTGGGCGATGTCATGGCCGACGCGGTGGAGACGGGCGCGCGCGTCGGCGCGCGAGTAGTGCACGTAGCTCATGGGCACGTGGAGGAAGGGCGTTGCATACCCGAGCGCCAGCAAGCGCTGGCCGAGCGCGTGCAGGCCGTCCACGAACCCGGCGCTGCCGGCAAATCCGCTGAACTGGACGAGGCGCTTGCCGGATTCGGCGTCGGTCATCAGCTCGTAGTCCACGAGCCGCACCTGCTTGTCGAGCACGGCGCGCAGCAGCGGCATGTTGTAGGGCTGGCCCTTGCGGGTGTGCGAGAAGAAGCAGTACGTCTTGTTCCGGAGCAGCTGCGCGGCGGGCACCTCCTTCACGCCGAGCACGGCGTCGGCGGCGCGCAAGTCGGGCACGAGCTCAGCGCCGACGGCCGTATACGCGGCGTCGTCGAACACCCGCCGCGTGCTCGGCTCCACGAGGACGCGCAGATCAGGGCACGTCTTGAGCAGCGTGTCCACGTGGTCGGGCGTCAGCGGCGCGCGGCGCTCCCAGCGGTTCTTGTCCTCGCGGCGGATGCCGATGGTCAGGTCCCGGATCGCCCCGACCGCCCCGAGAGGCGAGCGGCCGAGACGGCCGTCGTTGGCGATCATGGTCGCGGCCATGAGTAGAGGCGCTGTTCGGCGCGCCCGCGCCCGCGCCCGCGCCATCGCCAGTGCCATCGCCATCGAGGGCCCAAGCGGCCGGGGCCCGCGATCCGCCGCGTAGCGCATCGGATGCAGCATGGTCGCGCTCAAAGCAGCAACAGCGGTCGCCTGAACCTCGCCGGGCAGCGGATCGGCACGGACGGGCGTGGCAGAGGACACGTCCCACAGCGATGGAGCGCGAGGTCAGAGAGACGGGGCGTGGCAGGCGGAGCGCGATGGCAGCGGACGGTGACCGCACTCGCGATAGGAGACGACGTGCTGCCGGCTCGCATCGATCCACGCGATGGCCGCGCGTCACACATCGGCGACGGCCCATCGACGCAGGGGGTTCCAGGCCCTCCCGCCGGGTGGTGGCCCGCGTGTAGCCATCACCTTGCCGCGATCACCCTCCAAGATCACCTAACGCGGGGCCGTCGCCGCACGGATCCGACGCGAGTGCGTCCGCCCTGCACGGCGAGCCGCGCGCATCGACAGCCAGCGTCCTCCGGCGACCCGCAGCCGCAGCCATGTCCCGAGACCCCGAGGGGCCCCCCTTCCTCGCCTCGCGCGGTCCGATGGCGCATCGAGCCGCTCGCGCGGTCCACGCGACGCGCTTCCTGCGGCATCCTTCCTGCGGCGATCCCTCGCGAGCCGAGGCTGTGATCCGAGGCCCCGAGCACGCCGCGAGCTCCTCTTGGCTGAGCCCGCGGAGCGTCACGCGCCTCAAGCCTTTGGAACGCGTGCCCGGCGATCGCTATCGCTGCCGAGCAGGCGGCGGCGACGGCGACGCGCACGGGGTCCCCAGACTTGCTTCGCGGCCGCCGGCGGTCCCCCCCTACCGCGCCAAGGATGAACGGGTGCCCAGAGGCCGCGGGCTCGGCTCGCTCATCCACGCGTGTCAGCATATCAACAGCCTATCTCTTGTTGAAAGATTATCCATGATGCATGATGGCTTTCGGGATGCTCAGGCGTCTCACGGAGGAGGGTCTCGATTTGGAATTCTACTTTTGGCACGGTCCTCACATGGCTTTCCAGGCGCTACACCCGGATGCGGAAAATCCAGTCCTGTTTGGTCATCGACCAGCCGTCTACCGGTCGTCTTGCTCCTTTTGGAGCAACCTCGTCGTTTTTTTTCCTCGGAACGTCGGCGTCAGGATGTAACGAAATGAAAACTGTCGGGCGGAGCGCAACGCCTTTCACCAGCTACATCATCCGCTTGGTCCCACAGCCGCAGTATTCACGGGTCTCATGGTCTTCCTCATTAACCTCTCCGAAAACGGCTGCCGATCCCCGCCATGCCAGAAGCTGGAGACGCCGAGATCCGCCGGCCAGCATCCCATACATCCCATGCACCCTTGGCAGCAGCGCTGCAACGGTGTAAAGCTGATCGTGGACGGAATGAACAAAAAAGACCCAATGACCAATGACAATTTAAAGGGGAAGGGATGAAAAGGCCACACGGGCCGCGTGCGACGGGGAACAGAAAGCGTTAGGAGAACCCGCGCGCCCCGAGACGGACCATGGACGCCGCGCTCGGCGAGAGCACAGGGAGAACGACGATCCGAACGAAGGGGTTCCCGCAGACGACGTCCCAGCCATCCATGCACACGCAGAACCCGGCTTGACCCGCCCAGCCCGGGGGAGGCGCCATCGCCAGCGAACCGCAGGCGAGGACGGGCGATCATGCGAAGCGATCGGTGCCACGCTCAACGCGAGCAGCGATCAGCATTTAGCCGGAGCCGCCCGAGTAGGCCTTGCCGAAGAGGAGGACCTGGAGCTGGTCGTAGCCGGAGAGGACACCGGCACCGGCGACGGCACGGAGGACGTTGGCACCAGCGCCCTTGAAGAGCGACTTCATGCCCTCGGCCTTGACGATGACCTGGAAGGCCTGGAAGGAGGAGGTGTACTTGACGGCCTCACCCGAGGTCATCATCATGCGGCGACGGACCGTGTCGATGGGGTACGAGGCGAGACCGGCACCGATGGTGATGGACCAGCCGAGGAGGAACGAGGCGAGGAAGTTGTTGGCGAGGTTGCCGGTGAGGACGACGGGCTTGAGCGAGTCGTAGAGACCGAAGTAGAGACCGCGGTAGACGACGATGCCGACGCACGAGATGGCGAAGCCACGGTAGAGACCGGCCACACCGTCGGACTTGAGGGTCTTGCGGTAGACGTCAACGAGGCCGTTGAACTGGCGCTCGCCACCCTTCTTGGAGGACTTGTTGTCGTTGGCGAGACGGGTACGCGCGTAGTCGAGCGAGTACACGAACAGGAGCGACGAGGCACCGGCCATACCGCCGGAGGCGAGGTTGCCCGCGAACCACTTGGCGTAGTTCTCGTCCTTCTTGAAAGCGAACATGCGCTTGAAGTAGTCCTTGAAGGCAAAGTTCAGGGCCTGCGTGGGGAAGTAACGGATCACGTTGGCCATGTTGCCACGCCACAGCGACGCGGTGCCCTCCTCGGCAACGACGCGCTTGGTGCAGTCGACGATGCCCTTGTACGGCGACGCCAGGCGGCCGGACTTGATCATCTCATCCTGGTTCTGTTGGAGTGAGACGGGGCAGGGCAGAGGGAAATATAACCAATCAAAAAAAGGAGGCCATGCGATGAGTGATCCTGAACAGACGCCCTCGAAGGTGCCGACGGCAACAGACATCACGATGGCGATCCGCGATGCGGATCGTGCCACAAACTTCACCCCTGCAACCAGCATTGCTGGGGAGACCCTCGCCATCTTCCTACTACAAGCGAGCCGCCTCGCGCGTCGTCGACGTTACCTGGATGAGGAGCTTGATACGCTCGATGGGCGCGGCCACCGTCTTGGAGACGGCGGCGGACACGCCGCCCATCATGAAGTCCACCAGGAAGGAGGTGGACGAGGACTTGTCAATAGCCATCTTGAAAGAAATATGCCGGAGCGGGAGGAGGGGAGGCGCGGGGAGTGCCGAGTGGTGCTGGGGTGGGGGTCAATAGCGATGGTGTCACCACGTTTCTTTCGACGCGATTGCCGCTTCCGTTGCGTCACACGCCCTGATACCCTGGCCCTTTCTTCATGGCGCGAGCGAGCGGGCGACGGGGTGGCTCGCTCGTCCGGCGGCCTTTTCATACTACCGCGCGCCCATTGAAGCGACGGCGGTTCCCGCTTCCCGGAAGCTGCGGCGACGCCTGGCGCCCCGTCCGCCGCGCATGCACACCACCGGGGGCAAGCGTGGAGCGCCGTTCCCGGCGCCAGCAGCACCGGCGGCACCCATCGCCGCGTCTCGGCAAGCCGCGGGCGTCATGCCGCCGCTCGCGGTGGCATGGAGCGGAATCGAAACGCGTTCTCTGTCGGTTCCGCTCGTTCGAAGCCGGCGGCGGCCGCGGCCGCGCCGTCCCGCCTCTGCTCCAGCTCCGGCTCCGGCTCCTGCTCCTGCTCCTGCTTCCGCCGTGTGCCGTCCTGGCGTGAGCGGGCGCCAGCACTCTGGCTGCACGGCGTCATGGCGGCCGCCGCCATGCCCGCCATACCCGCCATACCCGCCATTCCTCGCGGCGGCGGCTCGCCGGCGCCTCCGCAGGCAACGCGCGCGCGGCCCCGCCGTCTCCGGTCCGGCCGGGCCGATGGGCGGGGGCCCAGACGCGCCGCGGCTCTCGGGACGGGCCGGCGTTCCTGCACGCGCCGCGAGCGGAGTCGACACGCGTGTGCATGGGCGGCCTCGGCCCGGCCCGCGCCGGCATCGGCGTCGGCGTTCGGTTCGCCCGCCGCGTCCGACGCCGCCGCCGCCGCCGCGGCTCGGGGTCACCTCTCGGGGGTCACTGTCTCCAGCGCGGCGCGGCACATGTCAGACGGCCGGCAAGGGCTGCTGCTGCTGCGGCTGCTGCCGGGGACCGCCGCGCCGCGCCGCGCCGCGTGAACATGCCATGGCCGCGGACCCTCCCGCACGCCGCACGCGGCCGCCGTCGCCGCCGTCGCCGCCGCCGTCGCCGCCGTCGCCGCCGCCGTCGCCGCCGTCGACGCCGCCGTCGACGCCGCCGTGAGGGTCCCCGCCCGGCCCGCGGTCAGCTCCGCCGCGCGCCGCCGCGCCGGGGTGCCCCTCCACGCCAGCCAAGCGTGCCCGAGGCCGCCCGGACCTCCATGGAGAAAATCCGCCGAGCAGCGGCTCGCGTGCGACGGCGCCGGACGGCCGCGGCGCGAAGGCGCAAGCGCATGAACGCGAGCAGGGATGGGCACGACGCCAGGCCCGACCACGGCCTCGAAGCATGCCCGGCGCCACTGGGAAAGAGAAGACCGCCCGCGAGACGCGTGCGGCGCCAAGGTGCGGCGAGGATCGGCAGACGGCGCGAGGGGTCCGTCCCTGGATCCGCCCGCAGCCGTGCTCGCGACCCAGCGTGGTCTACCATCGCTCTCGCCGACGCCGTGAGCGAATCAAGTATGGTATTGCCCTGGATCAGGAGCCATGCCATGCCGTCGGGCCATCTCGTGACGGCGTTGTTCATGGGGCCCCGCCGATGACAGCGCGAGACCACGGTCAGGGCGCACCCACGACGCTTGGTGCTGGCGCCATCAAGTCTCGTCTCCCGATAGGGACCTGGCCTGCATCGGCTCATCTTCCCAGCAGCGCTGGATCCGCTCGAGCATGGACATGAGGTTCGCCATGAGGGTCCCCAGCTCATTGGGAGCCGGGAGTCGGGAGCCGGGAGCCGGGAGCCGGGAGTGGAGAACCGGCAGAATTGTCGAAATGGCGCGAATGGCGCATCCGTTGTCTCACCCTGTGCCATGATCCCTGGAAACACAGACGACTAGCAAAAGCCCGTCATGCACAAAGAGCGCTGTCATGCCGTTGGATGCCAAAGGGCAGCGCCATTCGCAACCATCTTCCGGCTCCCGGCTTCCGGCTTCCAGCTTCGGGTTCTCTCCTCGGGCCGGTCGGAGGAATCCCACCCCTCGTCGCTTCGGTCATCATGGTCATTGGATCGGCGGTCCCGAACCGGATCGAATCGCTTCAGCGAGGCCCCGATGCATGTCACAGCTTGCTCGTCGGCGCCCTCCAATGCTCCAATGCTCCAATGCTCCAATGCTTCAATGCTCCAATGCTCCAATGCGGCTGCATGCAGCGGCCTCCCGCTTGACGCATCCATGATCCTCAAATCATCGTAGTTAAATCGTCGGACCCATCAGACCCATCGGGTCCACCGCGACCACGCTCGGCCCACCCTCACCTCTGACGGCCCGCCATCCGTTCCTGCCTGCGCGATCTCCGGTGGCGCGATTCCCCATGTCGACCGGGCATCAGCCGTGCTCGTCTGCTCGCGATCGGCTCGACGGCATCCCGCCCGACCGATGGTGACGGACCCGCACATCGCCCATCGACCCGCGGTCCCTCTGGTTCCCTGCTGACCGCGTGACACGATGGCCGAGGCCGAGACGATCCTCGTCGACTCGGCCGTCCGGCTGTGGTCGAAGCACTGGTTTGCCAGCGGGTGGAAGGACCGCTGGGCCTGCCTGCGCCCCAGCAGCCTGACCTTCCATACATCGTCGAGCGCGTACGATTTCTTTATGGCGATCCTGCTCGAGGACATCGCGACAGTCTGCCGCGACCCGCACCACGCCTACGCGCTCCGGCTCACGCTCTCGCGGCGCCGCGGCACGCTGCTGGTCGCCGTCGCGGGCGAGTCGCTGCTCCAGGACTGGCTCGACGCGCTGCTCGCGCTCACGACCCACCGCGCGATCGGCATCCCCACGGGGCTCCAGGTCCACGCCCGCGTCGCCGTCGACCCGGCCACGGGGCAGCTGCTGCGCCTCCCGCCGCCGCCGCCGTCGCACTCGCGCCGCGCTGCCAGCGCCGTCGGCGGGAGGCCGAGCGCCGCGGCCTCGGCCCGCGCGGCGCCCCGGACGGCCTCCGCGCCCGCGATTCCGCAGCGCTCGGCCTCGAGCCGCTTCGCGCCCGCGACGTCCACGCGGCTCTCGCGCGACTGCTCGGTGCTGGTCTCGGCGCTGACGCAGACGGCGGCGTCGGACCGCGGCCGCGGCCATCGCCGCCGCCGCCCCAGCATGAGCAGCAGCGCGCGCTCAGGGCCGTCGGCGGTGGCGCCGCGGTCCGGTCGTCGCGGTGTCGGCGGCGACGCCATGGCGGGCCGCCGCTCGGAAGACGACGACGACGACGACGACGACGACGACGACGACGACGACGACGATGACGACGATGACGGCGCCGATGACGCGAGCGGCAGCGAATCCAGGGGATCGAGCGGCAGCGAGACCGATTCAGACGCGTCGTCAACGCCCCGCGACATGGAGTCCGGCCTCAGCCGATCGAGCACGCGCCAGTCGCCACGGTCACGACGGTCACGACGGCAACCGCAGCAGCAGCAGCATCAGGCGTACTCCAGCGATAGTGACAGCGACCACGAGCAGCGGTGCTGTGCCTGCTGGACATGACGCGTTGACGCATGATATGGATTTCCCCCGTATGCCTCACGATACCTCGCCATCATTCCTATTCATATTTGCCTTGATCAGCGCGGGAAACCCTGAAGCGAAAGAGAGAGAAAGAGAGGAGAGAACGGGACGACCCGTAGAGCCCTCGAGATGCGGACGGCGCCACGTGATCCACGTCCTTGGGGGAGAGATTAGCTGCGGAACCGGGGCACGACCACATGGGTGAGACGGCCCTTGTTCACGCGCCACTTGCGGGCCTTCCAGCCCTTGGTCTTCCAGCCCCAGGGCGAGCGCGGGGCCTTGCCGCCCTTGTTCTGCTTCTTGCCGCCGTGCGGGTGGTGGGTCGGCGCCATCGCCATACCGCGGACCTTCGGACGGAAGCCCTTGTGGCGGCGGGCGCCGGCCTTGCCCCACACGCGCAGATGGTGGTTGGGGTTCGAGACCGTGCCCAGCGTGGCGCAGGCATCATTCGGAATCACGCGCACTTCGCCGGAGGACAGCTTGACCTGGGCCATGTGCTCGCGGGTCGACTGCTGCACGACGGCGTAGGTGCCGGCGGCGCGGCAGAGGCGGGCGGGGCCGTCGCGCGACAGCGAGACAAAGCACACGGACGTGCCGACGGGAATGTCGGCGAGCGGCAGGCAGTTGCCGGGCGCCATCACCACCGAGCGCGGCATCTCCGGCTCGCCACTTGTCGCGGGCGTCGGCAGACCATACTTGCGCCACGAGTAGATGATCTGGTTCACGTGCATCTCGTTCGTGCGCAGGATGTAGGAGAACTCGTTGGTCGCGAGGTTGCGGACCAGCGCCAGCTCGCCCGTGCGGTTCGGGTCGTACTCGAGCCGCACGATCTGGTGCGCGCCGGGCGTCATGCGCAGCAGGTCCACGTGGCGCAGCCGCGTCTTGTGGCCCGCGCCGCGGCCGCGCACCGTGATCCGGCCCGTGGCGTTGCGGCCGCCGGACGAACGCTTGCCGACCGACAGCCGCTTCACCGCGCCGCCCTTGTGCAGGTGCTCGCGCGTCGGGTGGCGACGGTGGCGGATCCCGGGCGTGATGTCCTTGTAGATCTTCATGCCGTCCACGACCTTCCAGAAGACGTTTTCAGCGACGTCGCGCGCCGGCGCCGGCAGCACCGTGCCGCCGGGCAGCGGCGCTCGCGCCGGCGCGCCGCTCGCGGTGGCCTGCACGTTCGGGCCGTAGGGGAAAATCGCGTTCTTCTTGAGAAACCGCGTGCGCGCCTTCGAGTCCTTCTTCACATAGGTGCGGTGGCGCAGCTGCGACAGCAGCCACGGCGCGGATGCGGCGGCGGACGGCGCCGCGGCGGCGGCGGCGGCCCACGGCAGGCACAGGCGCGTCGGCATCGGCGCGACCGCCGGGGCCGCGGCAGCCGCGGACCACCAGGCGGCCGCTGGCCGGAGCCGGACGCCTATCCGCGACAGCATGGCGGCCGCGTCAAAGCCCGCAGCGGCGGCGGCACGCCGCGGTGATCGGGGAGGAGGGGTCGAGGAGGCGACCGGCCGCGGGCGGCCTCTATCGCTATTGTACGAGCGAGCGAGCGCCGCCGGTCTCACGGGCCACGCGTCAGGCGGCCGCGATGATCAGAGACGCAGACGCCAGAGCAGCCCGAGACGGACGGGCCGCGCGGGTCGTCGACGGGTCAGCAGCCCTGAGCGACGGTGGTAGAGCGCCGCAGCGGCAGCACCACCCACACGCGGTCGCTGATCCGCTGGAAGCCGGAGGGCCGACAACAAACGGCGTTGGCAATGACGAAAGCGATGGCGATGGCGGTCGCGGCGGTCGCGGCGCGACACGCTGCTAAGAGACGTCGGGCGTGGTGGAGCCGCGGTGGCGTGGTGGGAGCGGCGAGACCCAGGGGAGTAGGGATGGCCGCACACACGGGAGACGGTCGGAACGCCGCGAGCGGCTGCTGAGATAGCGCACGCCGGGGACGCCGTGGGCATGGACGGCGAGCGCCAAGCGAACTGTAAGGCTGCGGCCACGGAGAAAGGCCGGCGGCGACGCGCCGTGGGCGAGCGCCGAGGGCACGAGCCCGAGCACGCGCGGCGTCCCAACCCAAGCTCAGCGCCGAGTCGACAGGACGCCGCCCACGAGAGCGGCGAGAGCCGAGCCCGACGGACGCTACGCGCGATACTCGGTTTGCTCGCTGGCTCAGAGCTGGTCCCGAGCGACGAGCCCACCCCCGAGCCGCGAAGGGCCGCGCGTCGGGGTTTGCCCGCCACGGTGGCTGCGCCACGCGCCGTTGCTGCGCCACGCAGGTGTCCGGGAGCGCGGAAAGCGGAAGGGCGATCGACACGCCGCGCACTACCGGTCCATGCCATGGGCCGCTGGCTGGAAGCGGCGGCTGGGCCCTGACGCTCGGGCGTCGCTGCGCGAAGGCGTGGCGAAGGCGCCATCCCACGGACGAACCCCCCTCCGATGGTATGGCGTCCGCCGCCACACTGTTCCCCGGCTGGGATCGTCGTCGTCGTCGCCGTCGTCGTCGTCGCCGCCGTCGCCGCCGTCGCCGCCGCCGAGCGCTCCCGCGAGGAACGCCGAGGGAGGTAGGCACCGTCGCGGTCATGGGTCAGCAAGGAAGGCGTGGAGACTCCGCTTCGACGGTCCGCCACCGAACAGCCGCACAGTGATCCCATCGGCTCACCCCGGTGCGCGCACGTGCGTTTCGCTGAGTCGACGCGAGCCGCATGATGGCCTGAAGCCGACACGTGTGGACGGCCCTCTGCTCAGGGGGAGCCCGACTGTCACTTCCGTGACCACGCCGCCGTGCTCCCTGCTGCCACGCTGCTGCCGACGACCGTGGCCGCTGCCGCGATGGCGCCTGCGCCGACCCCCCGCGCGGCGCGACAGGCCACCGCCTCGCCGTCGGCGTCGCCGTCCGTGCTGTCGCCGTCGTCCGTGCCGCCGCTGCCGTCCACAAGACCATCCGCCACGTCGTCCACGAGACTTTGGTCCGGTCCGCCGCCCGAGAGCGCGTTCCGCATCCTGATCGCCACCGACAACCACCTCGGCTATCTCGAGAAGGATCCGATCCGTGGCGAAGACTCGTTTCGAGCGTTTGAGGAGGTGCTGCAGATCGCAGCGGCGCGGGACGTGGATTTCGTCCTGCTGGGAGGCGATCTGTTCCATGAAAACAAGCCGTCGCGACGGTGCCTCGTGACGACGCTGCGGCTGCTGCGCCACTATTGTCTGGGCGACCGGCCGGTGCCGTTTACGATTCTCTCGGACCAGGCCGCCCACTTCGGCCCCGCGACCCCGCGCGCCAACTACCAGGATCCGCATCTGAATGTGGGACTGCCGGTCTTCTCGATCCACGGCAACCACGACGACCCCGCTGGCGACGGCAATCTGTGCTCGCTGGACCTGCTCGCCGCCGCGGGCCTCGTCAACTACTTTGGCAAGCAGACCGCCGTCGACCATGTCCGGCTCGACCCGATCCTGCTCCGCAAGGGCGACTGCCGCGTCGCGCTGTACGGTCTCGGCAACATCCGCGACGAGCGGCTCCACAAGACCATGCTGGCCCAGCAGTGCGAGACGGTCGCAGCGGCGGAAGCGGAAGCTCGAGCAAGAGCGAGCACAGGCGCCTCAACGGAAGCGGGGGCGGGTGATGACGACAACGACAACGACAACAACGACGATGCGTACTTCAACCTGATGGTCATCCACCAGAACCGCGTGCCCCACGGCGCGACGAGTTACATTCCCGAGGAGTTCCTGGACGACCGCTTTGATCTGGTGCTGTGGGGTCACGAGCACGAGTGCTGCATCGACCCGGTCCGCAACACCGCCAAGGGCTTCCACATCACCCAGCCTGGGTCGTCGGTGGCCACGAGCCTGAGCCCGGGCGAGGCAGTTCCCAAGCACGTGGGCATCCTCACCATCCGCCCGGGCCACCAGTTCCACATCGAGCCGGTCCCGCTCACGACGACGCGGCCATTTGTCATCGACGACATCGCGCTGGCCCAACTCGGGCTGCAGCCGCATGACCACGAGGCCATCCAGCTCGCGCTCTCCGACAAGGTCGAGCAAATGATCGCCACCGCCCACGCCGAGTGGCGCGACGCGCATCCTGACCGCCGTGGCCAGCCGCCGCCCAAGCCCCTCATCCGCCTGCGCGTCGAGTACAGTGGCGGCTACACGACCCTCCATCCGCAGCGCTTTGGCCAAGCATTTGCCGAAACCACCGCCAACCCCAAGGACGTCCTCCACTTCTACCGCCGCCGCGTCTACGCCAACCCCTATGCGCCGCATCCCACGGCCGGCGGTGGCCGCAGCGGGACGACGGCGCCGCGCGCGCCGCTCGCCGTGCCCGACCCGTTCCTACCGGACCGGCCCGAGGATGTCGACGTGCAGGAGATCGTCGCCACCTTCCTCGCGGCGCAGTCGCTCCAATTCTTTGCCGAGGCCGAGCTCAGCGAGGCCGTGCGTCTCTTTGTCGACAAGGATGACCGCAGCGCCATCGCCGATTTCGTCGGCAGCACGCTCGAGACCGCGCAGACCGCGCTGCAGCAGCGCGTCCGCGACGAGACGGACCGCGCCGTCATCGAGGCCCAGATCGCCGCTCACACCAAGCAGCGGCCCGCGCCGCGGCTCGCCTCCGACGGCGTCACCGCGGTCCCCTGGCTGCAGGAGCGCGCCCAGCGTCCAGGCGGCGGCGATGGCGGCGACGATGACGACGACGACGACGACGACGCCAACGATGATGATGACGCCAACGGCGAGGCGGCGCCGTCGGGGGGGCGCCGCCCATCAAGGCGCGCCACGGCGGCCGCGTCACGGGGCCGCGGTCGCGGTCGGGGCCTCGGACGCGGCGCCCTGCGTGGCCGCGGCCGCGGGTCGGACCTGGCCGCCGGCACCGCCGCCGGCACCACGGCCTCGCGCCGCTCCGTTCGGGCGTCGCCCACGCCGGTCGCCGACGTGTCGGACGACGCGGAGGAGGCTGCCGCCCTCGAGGTCGCCGCCGTGAAGCGCCGCCGGGCTGGCTCGCCTGCTGGCGCACACCACGCGACGCCGATGCCGACGCAGACGCAGACGCAGACGCAGACGCAGACGCAGACGCAGACGACGCTGGCGCTCAGGGACCAGCGGCAGGCGCTCAGCGCGCTGCGGACGGCCGCGACCCGGCGCCCCATGACGCGGCAGCTGCCGTTCGCCCAGGGTCGGCGTGGCGCCGGCAGCGACGGCGTCCGCCCGGACCGCGATGATGGCGACGACGACAATGATGCGGATGACGACGATCTGTTTACCAATTTTAAGACCTAAGACTTCACGCGCCGCGTTGACAGGATTCATCAGCGTGCCTGCCAGCCCGGTGGGCGTGCCCGGGGCCGCACCGGCCGATCAGCGATCACGAATGACATCGCACTCTGCGCTATGAGGTTCACTATCGAGATCTACAAGGATGAGGTGCGCAACACGCCGATACACGTGGTGGAGACGTTGGCACCGCGATGGCGGAGTGGCGCAGATCGGTGCATGAGCGGCGGCGGCGGCACGGCGAGGCGATGCACTAGGCAGGCACGCGGTTCTGCGCGTCGGAAGCCGGGTCGGGAACGAGGCCGTGGACGGGACCGGCCGCGACCGCCGCGAGCAACCGATGCAGCCGGTGGATCGTCGACTGCGCGTCGTCCAACGCGCCGCGATGGGCCCCGACGGCCTGCTGCAGCGTCTTCTGCGCTGCCACCGCGTCGCGCAGCAATCGGCGGTAGACGCGGTGCTGCGCGACTTTCAAGTCGCGCGTGACCTTCGATAGCGTGCGGCGCGGGTCGTTGCGCACCGGCACGCCGCCAGGCCGGGCCGCCCGGCCGACGCGTGGCTCAGCCGCAGACGCTGCGAGCGCCTCACGCGGATACCCAGGCGGCGCCGCCGTTTCCCAGCCGCCCGCGACATGAGGAAGGTGGTCGGCCTCATCACGGATGGACGTGGCAGAGACCGCCTGCGACGCTTGCACCCGCTCGGGAGCGGCACCGGCCGCGTCACCGGCCGCGGCATCGGCTGCGACATCGGGCTCATCCTCACGACCAAGAGCAGCGCCGCGCGCAGCCATCCGCGAGCGCGACTCGGTGCGGAGATGCTGGTCCAGCATCGCAAGCCGCGCCGGCAAGTCCTGCCGCGTGACCAGCCCGCGAAACGCGGCGTCAAAGGCGGTCGTGAAGTGGTCGTGGACGCGTTGACACGTGGCGGCTGCCACGTGGGGCTCCAGCTGGGCGTACGTCGGGAAGAGGGCCGACAGGGAGGCCGGCGTGAGCGCCTTCAGACTGGCCTGGACAGCCAGCTGCGTGGCGAGCTCCAACTTGGCCATGCGTCCATGGAGGCCGCCCACAGCAGGCGCCGGCAGCGGAGTCGCTACCGCCGTCGCTGCCGCCGCGGGTGCCGTCGCCGCAGGCTCGGTGGACGGCAACACCGTCGCTTCAACCATTGCTCGCTCCGACGGGGATCCTAAGAGGCGCCCAACGCAGAGACAAGATCAGGAATGCAATGAGGGCGAAGACTGAAATGGGCTGTTGAGGCGCGCAGCGCGTAGCCGTACCATATGGCACCGCTACTTGAGACCGACGAACGGGGGACGGCAAAGACCCTGCCGGCGGGCCGCGATGAGAGACCGTCAATGACGAAGAGGCGGTAGGATACGGTGAATCGAGAACAGCGAACTGAAGACTGTCGGGATAACCACAACCCGCAGTCGGAATACACCGAACAATCGGGACACTCGGGAGAGGAAGACGCGTCGAGAACACGACCGGCAGCGGCGGCGCTCTCTCGAAGGGAAAACGGTCACGGCGCAAGGAACGAGAGGCTCGCGCCACCGGGAGAACAGCGGCTCACCAACACGACGTCAGCACCCGGGGGAAAAGAACATGTGTGCGTAAGGGCGGAACCAGCAGTAGCATGCGGTAGTGAGACGCATTGTGGCAGGCATCCTCGGCTTCTGGAAGTATACGCTATCCTAACTAGCATCCTCAAATCGCAGCGCAAAAGTGAAAAGGAAAAGATCTCGAAGTGGCAAGCACGCCAGTAGATGGAAAAAAAGAGGGCGCCAAATGATTTGCAGATTGTGTGCATCATCCGGGAATCGAACCCGGCGCACTTGCTTGGAAGGCAAGTATATTAACCACTATACGAATGATGCATCGCATAGCACACTGAGCCACATACTACAATTTTTTTTTGTGTTCTGGTACATAATTCGCTTTATATACCAGCAACATTGATCCTTGGCATCACTTGTGGGCAACCCTCGCCTGGAACGGCTCCTGGTTGTCCAG
>ML014318.1:0-30739 GCA_003615045.1 Caulochytrium protostelioides | reverse complement strand
CGGCGGCGGCGGCGGCGGCGGCGGCGGCGGCGGCGGCGGCGGCGGCGGCGGCGGCGGCGGCGGCGGCGGCGGCACGGGGACAGCGGCGCCCGCAAGGGGGGCCGTCACGAGAGGCAACCATGAAACGACGCGGGATGGGGCCCATGAAGGGGTCGGCGTGCATGCCGGCAGCGGCGGCGGCTGGACGGCCAGCGGTCGAGACAACGGGGCCTGGCGCGTGGCGTGATACAACGGTGACAGTCTTGGCGGCGACAGGAGCCGTCATCATTAGGCGAGCGACGCGGCGGCGGGGTCGCTGGCGGGAGCACGCGTGGGAGTCGGCGGCATCGAGGCCAACGACGGCTCCGAAGCCGCCAAGGCACGTCTGGGCGACATGCGAATGCGGTATGGCGCGTCGCGGGGATACGGGGCGCGTGACGAGTCCTCCCGGAGATCGTCGGCCGTCTCATCTCGTCTGCCATTTTCCTGATTTCGCCACGCGGCCTCATGAGCAGTATGTCCGTGAGCAGTCTGTCCGTGAAGCGACTTCCTTGACGGCCAGTTCGGCCTGATTGACGCGTTGTTGATGGGGGGGTGTACATGCGACGTTTATACGAGAGCAGCCGACACTCAGAACGCGTCGAGCCATACCGCACCGCCAGGTTGCTCTCGCAAGAGCGTGAAGTCTAAGGAGGTTACTTAGCGACATTTTATCGCGCATACATACATCGATGACGCCATGTTTAGTGCGGCCTACGAGCAAGCGTATGAATCAAACACGGCCTGGCGAGAGGCATGCGCCGCCATCCTGCATCCTGCGAAACTTTCCAATCGAACATGCCCATCTGCTATGGAGGCATCTGAGGTCTCGCCTGCCTCTGAGCACTCGCTTGGTCGGAGAAAGGGGGCTGCTGCACGCCATCGGTAAATGACAGCAACGCGATGCCAAGATACGATAAGAGGCCCCACAAGAGCAAAACGTCGACACACGCGCGGCATACCCGAGGGGAAGGCAAAGGCATCCTTCGTCAGGGTCTCCAGCTCCCGATGTGTTCCCTCTTTCCCTAGCAGCGGTCTTTTGAAGCCGTTCCTTCGATGTGCGCGGCCCTCAGCTTTTGGACCCTTAACATCGGACGGGCGCCGACCCTCGTGTGCGGGTTAAAATCTCGGGCAAAATCTCGGGCAACATCTCGGGCACTCATGGACCCGAGGGCGGTGGCGGTCCGAATGTCCGACGGTCCGAATGGGGTGCTTGCCTACGTACATGGCCCCCTGTCGAGACCCTTGCGATGCTTCGACTGCCGCCACATTGTTATTTATTCATTTTGCTTGTTATTTTTTGCCCGCGTCGGTCGGGCTGTGCGGAGGCGTCCTGGAAGAATCCCAGCGTGGCTCGACTCCGCCCATGAGGGGGCGCGTCGGCACGTCGCATCGCAACTGACGCTTCCATGCGCCGCGGCTGAGAGAACGCGGTCCACACGACTGGGAACCCATCGCCCATCGTCCCGCTGCGATGCGTTGCGCCATTGAACGCCGTCGGCGCTGTCGGAGCGACGAGGCAGCCACTCGCGGCGGAGTCGGGCATGCGGCGAGGCGGTCGGAATCCTCTTCCCCCACAGGGCACGCTTTGGGGAATGGGCCCATCGTGTCACGATGGCCTTGCGATGGTGCATGGCTGCGAAACTCGCTGTTGATCAGTGCTTCTGCTTCTGCTTCTGCGCCCTCGTCGGCGACAGAAAGGATACTCGAGTCTCGTGGGCGACCCATATACGCGCCTCTGACTCGATCACGTCGCTTGAATCACGCGTTTCGCTTTTTAGTACTGCGACCGCCCTTCCTGATCCACCGCTGATACGCCGACGACCTCTGTCTCGTGACTTCCCGCGCACGTTCACCCCCTCCACCCCATCCTATACCGATCCACCATGTCCGCCGACTGGGCCGGGCGCGCTCAGCCCAAGACCCTCGTTCTCTTTGACGTCGATGGCACGCTGACCCCCGCGCGCAAGGTCATCTCGCCGGAGATGCGCCAGATGCTCGCCGACCTCCGCAAGAAGGTGGTCGTCGGCTTCGTCGGCGGCTCGGACCTGTCCAAGCAGCTCGAGCAGCTGGGTGCCTCGTGCGTGCAGGACTTCGACTTTGCCTTCAGCGAGAACGGGCTGACGGCGTTCCGTCTCGGCGAGGCCCTGCCCGCCGCGTCCTTTATCGGCTACCTCGGCGAGGACCGCTACCGCAAGCTCGCCAAGTTCATCCTGCGCTACATCTCGGAGCTCGACCTCCCGCAGATGCGCGGCACCTTCATCGAGTACCGCAAGGGCATGATCAACGTGTCCCCGATCGGCCGCAACTGCTCACACCCCGAGCGCGACGCGTTCGAGAAGTACGACCAGGAGCACCACATCCGCCCCCAGTTCGTCGAGGCCCTCAAGAAGGAGTTCCCCGACTACGGGCTCACCTATTCGATTGGCGGCCAGATCTCCTTCGACGTCTTCCCCGTCGGCTGGGACAAGACCTACTGCCTGCGCCACATTGAGAAGGAGGGCTTTGACCAGATCCACTTCTTTGGGGACAAGACGTTCAAGGGCGGCAACGACTACGAAATCTACGAGCACGACCAGGTTATCGGCCACTCTGTCCAGTGCCCTGAGGATACCATGAAGATTCTTCGTGAGCTTTTCTTCTAAATCTCTTTTAAGTTAACACAATTCTGCCGAAAATAAGGAGTCGGCAAAAAAATAGATCAGAGCTCTGAGCGGACATTCCAGGGATGATCGCACATACCGTGACGGCCTCAGGTGGATTGTCGTTTTGCGTTTCTTCTCTCGAATCCTCACCAAGAAACTCTGCCCGGCCACCGAATCGATATACGTCCGTGCGTCGCTTGATACGATCGCCAGATGGTTGTCGTGACCGCGGTTTGCTGCGTTCCATCGCAGCTCTCATTGTCGCTGCGGTCGTCTCATCGACAGCGATCCGCTCGAAACCAAGACCGGCCAGCGAAGACATACAGAGAGATCTAGTCAATGTACAAAAAGCGTGGCAGGAGAGACGGAGGTGGGCCGCCAAGCTCAGCCTATCGAGGTGACGGCGTTCCGGCATCGCCGCTCTGTATAAATAAAATCAAATAAAAGGTCGACATCACGCATAGCAGGACACACAATCGGAGCCACTGAGTGATCGCTTGTGCTTGGCATTCCGGGTGGTGGCTGTAGCGCGATGCGATCGAAGCAGCAGCGGCGAAGCCGCGCCCACGACCCAGGGGCGTGAGGGGGGGCCTGCCAACGATGCAAGGGACGGCGTTGACGACGGCGCCGTCGACGCGGCGGCACGGCAGGCCGCCGCCGCCGCCGCCGCCGTCATGTGCGCAGCGGCACGCCCCGCGGCGGCGTCGGCCATGACGCGGTCGATGGGATGCGAATGCGCGCGTGCCGGCAGCATCGCCAAGGGGGAAAACGTCGGCTTGCTCAAGGGATCGGAAGCCAGCACCCACTCATTCGATCCGGAGAACACCGACGATGGCGGCCCGCGGCGGCTGGGGCTATCGGGCGGGGAAAGCATCCGGGTGTCAGGGGCGGGGGTGTCGGTGCCGTTGGGGTGCGACGCGAGCTGCAACATCGCCGGGGCGCTCGCCACCGAGGTCATGTGACACGGCTCGAGCAACGTCAGTGGCGGTGGTCGCGTGCGTGTGGCACACGGAGCTGATTGGACGGCACGGGCCGCTGAAGTCGTCGTCGTCATCGCTGTGGCCGATCCCGAGGCAAGGTGGTGGCTTGGGTAAACAGAGGCGGCCTTCAAGTCCGTGGACGGCTGAGACGCGGAAAATCCCGCTGTATCGGAAAATCCCGCTGTATCGGAAAATCCCGCTGTATCGGAATATCCCGCTGTATCGGAATATCCCGCTGTATCGGAAAATCCCGCTGCTGTTGTGGCGGTGCCGGTGGCGATGGCGGGATGCGAAGCCTTCGTCTTCGCTCGAGACGCCGGTTGCTGTCGTGGCTGCGGGAGCGGCTCGTCCGTGGCAGTGCTCATCACGGACGTCGTGGCCAGAGGGTCCATACGGAAAGCTTTGGCGCGCGGGCCCCGTTCCACGTGGCCATCACCCGAAGCAACGGACGCCGGGACCAGGTGATCGAGGGACACGTTGAGGCTACCGAGGCTGCCCAAGCTGCCCAAGCTGCCAAGGCTGCTGCGTTGGCTCGACGCGGTCGTGGCCACCGAGCAGCCGCTCAAATTACGGCTGAAAGACATCGACGGACTCGGGGCCGTCGACGTGGGCGTGGGCATCCCCATCGCCGGCAGATCACACGACGTGGCCGCGGCTCGCTTGCCAGCAGCGACGGTTGCTGACGTGGCGGGTGGTGAAGATGTCGCTGCCGTCGCGACCGTGGTCACGGAGGATACTGACGTCGCGATCGAGGTCGGGGTCGGCACGGGCGTAGGGGCTGGGGTCGTAAATGTGGATGTGGTCTTGTCCGCAGCGGCCATCTTGCCGAGCGGCGCTGTCGGTGCCATCGACACCGTGATGGTCGATGCAGGCGGAACCAGAGTATCAGGGTCACGGCGGGGCAAGAAAGCGCCCCAGGGCGCGGCGTCGTTCGTAAGCGTGCGCTGCCACGACGACCAGGTCATCTCGCTGATCCAGAGATGGTGGTTGAGCGTATTCATGAACGCGACTTCCTCGAATCGCAGCTCCGCGGGCGTCAAGCCCGACGTCCGCGACCACGAGCGCAGGCTCACGTTGCGATCATCGAGATACTTGGTGGCAACAATGACGGAAACGAGGAACATGCGGCGGCCGCAGAGCAGGCAGGGCGAGGGCGGCAGCGGACGGCGCAGGGCCGTGCCGCCACGTGGCGGATGTGATGCGGGCGCAACGGTGTCCCATTGCAAAGACATGAGCTGCTTTCGGAAGCGCACCAGGTAGAGCAGGGCGACCTGTAGGGTGTAGGCGGGCACACGGCATCGTGCGACGATTTTGGCCACGAACTCGAACGAGGGGAACAAGTGGGCCGAGGGCGGAATGGGGAAGTAGTAGTCCAAGATGGCCGAGGCGACGTGAAGGAGGTCCGCCGATGGAGCAACTATGGCTGCAGCCATGGTGCAGCACGCCAGGGGATATGGATCGCACGCTGACGCGAGCGAGTCGCTGAGGAGGCTGGACGGATCCGCAATCGAGCAAATCAAAAAAGAAGGGGGTCTTTGCAGAGAAGCAGAACACCGATTGCCCTGTTACAGCCAAGCGATCCAGCCCCAAGCAGCCAAAGCTCTCCGACCCTTAGGGGTGATGACGAGGTATGCAGCCGTGAGATCGGTCTAGAATGATAGCCGCCGAGGGTGCGGGGCGAAGCGAATGAATCAAAGTGGGATGTGCGCGTTAAGGAATGGGTGCTCTGTGAGCCGGGGATTCTCCAGCTTCCACTCCTTGGCGATGCCCCTGCACGACGTATCTCTCACGGAACATGATAGCATGGCGACCACGTCAGCCGTGGGGGTTCCCCGGCCGACGTCCGCCAGCCAGCGATGGGACACGCCGCCCACGTCGAGTGAAGGAAGGGAGGCTAGGCCACGGTCTGTATTTATAGTTTCATCCCCCGCACTCCGCTGCTTCGGTCGCCCGACGTTGCACCCGACGTTGCCCGCACGGCGCGCGCCGGGGGGGATCTGGAGACGCCGGTCGGGTCGGGTGGTCGGTGGCCTCGCCGCTGGCCACCCCCGCGTCCGCGGCACCCGAAGCGCGGCTCCACGTTGTGAGCCGAACGCGGCGTGCGCGCGGATAAACCTGACGGCGGCCCAGGGCCGGCGCCGTCCCTGGCGGTCCCTGCGGCCGCCCCGGCCCTCGCAACGCCCTGACGCGGCCGCCCCCGCCATGGAACCTCCATATTCAGGGATCAGAGTTCTGCCGGGGGCCGCCGCCTTCGGGCCTGCGCGGCCGGCCCTTTCAGACGGCGCCGGCGCGGGGGTCGCTGGCCGTGTGTCGGCTGAGCCACCCCCCGTGGCGGCCGGCCGGCCGTCCGTCGACCCGTGCGGCGCGCCGCAGATCAAAGCACGGCGCCGAGCGGCTTTCCGCGATGGCGCCGGTCGCCATCCCATGCTGCATGGGTGGTGGCGGCGCCGCTGATGCCCTGCGCGGGCATCGTGACCCCGGAAGGCCTCGGAAAGTCAATTCCGCCAGAGACCGCCACACCACGCGGCGCTCCCGGCTGAATGTCATCAATGGCCATCCTTGCCGCCGACGCCTCCCCCGCAACAGGCGAGACCGCCCCACGGCGGCGGCCATGGCCTCGCGACCCATCAGCCGGAGAGGCGGCGGCAGTCGTGGCGGCAGTCGTGGCGGCGACCGGGACGGCGACCGGGACGGCGACCGGGACGGCGACCGGGACGGCGACCGGGACGGCGACCGGGACGGCGATGGCGGCGTCGCCCATCGCCCCTCAACCCTGCGCGGTTGCTTTGAGCCCGCATGGGCCCACGATCGCGCCAGTCGCCACCGGTGGTGGAGGGGAGCAGCGTGACCGACGTGGCCGCAGGCACCCAACCGACCCGCTGGAGATGAGCGAACCGAGCGATCCGGCGTTGACCAAGGCTTCGGCGTGGAGGCGCCGTCACGGTGGTGAACGCCTCCACGCCGAAGCTCAGGGTCTGACCGACAGACTGGTCAGACCCACACCCCCCACACGCCATGGTCAGCGCGATGAGTCGACGTGACACACCGAGCAGCAAGCAGGCCACGCCATGTCAGCCCCTGTCGGCCACGGCGGTGGGGTCCTGGTGCTGCATCGTTCATGATGAAATCCGAGCAGACTGTGGTCTGGATATCGAGAGAGAGAAAGAGAGAGTGGCCTGTTGGTTTCCCGGCAGTATCCTTCCATGACCTGATGGGGGGATTCGAGCCACGGGGTGCATACCCCATAGGCAGTCGCCATCGTCAAGTATGTTGGCAGTGTGGTCCGAGCGTCACGGATCGCGCGTCGTCTGAGGTGGTCCCGTACGAGCTGGCCATGATGATGGCCATCCTCGGTCATCGCGGACACGCATGCCGCAGTACGGGCTCTGGACGGGGACGGTCGCCCCCGTATCCGGCGCGGAAACGAGCCGCGTGCTATTCGTTGCGGAACGCGTGGTTCCGTGCTCGTGGTCGCCCCAGCGTGGTCCCTTATTTCGGCCGCGTGGTCCCTTAGTTTGGTCCATTTGGGGGGGTGCCGGGGCCAGGTCAATGGCCATAGCCGCGTCATCGTCACACGGCACAACATGTCGCCACAACATGAGCCGCCCACGTCGTCCGAAGCGTGGAATGTCGATGCCCCCGGGGTCGGTACCATCAAAGCCAAGCCCAGCCCAGCCAAGCGCCAGCGCCAGCGCCCGGCAACGATTGCCCCGTTCCCCCGTGGAGCCCACGAGCTGACGATCGCGCCAGGTCTGGCTTGGGCGGAATCCTCCCCACGCAGGCAGACCTGAAAGACGGGGCAGCGGACCTCACGGAACATGCGAGACGTCCCACCACGACGGCGTCGATGCCGGCACGGCCTCCGTGCATCACATGAGGCGGTGTCCGCGACCCAGGGCTCCGTCGACCCGCGGGCCAGTCGTCCAGATGGATCGCGCGCCCACGCGAGGGCACGGAGGTCGTTGGCGCCCTCAGCACCCGTCGCTGGGATAGCTTGACGCTCAGCAGCGTGACGACCGCGCACCCGAGCGGGCGCAGCCACGGCATCGCCGCCGTTTCCGCGGCCAGCTGCTCGCAGGGTTCGGCGACCGGAATCAAGCACGCATGGATGGCACGTTGGGCCACCACGGCGGCCGCGGAAATGCTGTGCTACCACGGCACTGCCGTGCCACGCGCCGACGGCGGAACGGCGGCCCGCCACGCGCCAGCGAGCGGGACACACGGCGCCGTGGGCGTCGGTCCCCACATGCAGCGCGGCGGTCCACGCGACCCTCCGCACGTTCGCCTCGATGCCATGCGCCTCCTCTGCCGCTGACGGCGCTTGCGGCTGCGCGCGGGCCTGGCGACGTGGACGCCATCGCGGCGCGCATCCGCGGCGTCCACGGCAGCGGATCGTCGGACCGCGTCGGCAGCGTCTCCAGGGACGGCCGCCAGGGGAGTGGGGTGGGCCGCCGTGGGCACGCACTTAGGCCCGCAGGTGAACGGTCGCCAGCGAAGTTCGCCGTGAGGCGGCGTCGGCTTTGGCAGAGTGACCGGCATCGGTGCCGCTGTCAGACTTGTCGATGTCGCTGCCGGGGTTGCTGGCGTGATCACGTGAACCATCCTCGTCGCGCTGGTCACGAAAGGTCACGAAATTGATGCTATGAGATTCAGATCGCGGAGGCGGAGGGGTGAGATAACACGAGTCATCTACGCCTTCCGTCGGAGTTTTCACACGAGTCTCAGAGCCCTTCTATCCATCCATCGTGATCAGCCTGACGGCAGACGACATGCGCACCATATGCAAGCGATGCCTTGCGTGATAGCGGCCAAATCAACAAGACCAGCAAGAGCAGAGATCGCGATCGACCCAACGCAGTCGATAGGCGGTAGCAAGCAGGCTCGGATCGCCTATCACTTCGGGGTCCTGAACCATACGGCAGCAGGCGAGCCGCACATCGAGCGACGGTTAGCGATACGCTATTGGCAAGCGCACCTTGATAATGGTCGGAAGATAAAAGAGATGCGCGATAGGTGCGAGCTGTTCAGCAACCATTGCTTCATAACGATTCGGGCGTTCGACCAGAGCGGGTCCTGCGTTTATGAGCCCCATCAACTACCTGGTGATCGGCCGCGGCTGTGCCATTACCTTCCACACCTGCCACTGGCTCCCAGGCTAGGCTGTGATCACTTCCCCCCCGACCCAGTAGCATTCACACTCCAATTTCTGTTTCCAATGAAAGTTTTATCCTGAACAACATCAATAGGTGACGTTGCTGATGCAGCTGTTGCAAGTTCTTCCTTCGCGTCGGCGATCGCTTGATACACAAAGAAAAAAAGCGCGGTGGTGATCCGTCCATCGGTGCGCCGTTATCGCCGTCTCGCCTGCCACACCGCCGATACCCAATTGGTTAGGTCAGCTGATCCATCGCCCATCGCCGGTGCCCATCGATCACCTGCCACGGTGAGCTTGGCGTTGCCGAGTCCGCCCAGCACCGTGAACACCGTACCGGCACATGTTTGGTATTGGAGGGAGACGACAACGCCCCCTCGAGCGAAGGTCGGACCAGCACCCGCTCATGCCATCAGAATGGCGCCGCCGTCGAACCGATGAGAGGCATCCTCAGGGCTGCGCAGGCGAGGACGGCGCGTCACCACTAGGAACCTGCATGCACCTGCGCCTGCGCCTGCGCCTGCGCCTGCATGCGCATGTCTGAAACCTCTAAGGGCCAACGACCTGCGGATGCCGCTGCCCGTGTGGGGTCGATCCGTACGCCGATGCGTACCGATGCCGACGCCGGTGGCGACTATCGCCGTTGAGAAAGAGGGCGGAGGGGCGCTACCGGTCCTCGCCGGCGCCGCCACGGCCGCGCTACGCCGCGCCGCCCATGCCTCCGGCGCTGCGTTTGATGTGGCGGCCTCGTTGCGTGTGCCACATGACACGCACGGCCACGCGCTTCCCGCGATGGCTCATGTCGAAGAATCGTCGCGAGCGGCGGCCAGCTCACGACGCGTGGCGCCGGTCGGAGATTAAGTGACGCGTTTCATGCATGATCCACAGATCCTCCTGCGACAACACGACGCGGTGGCACGCCTCGTCTCCGCGACCCTTGTGGGTATCGATTCCGAACACTGATCGCTCGATTGCTGCGGCATCACCAGCCAGCGTTACTTCGCTGCACCGGCTCTGAGCCAAGTTGTCCTGAACGCTCTCTTCTGCTTGTCCGCCCAGACGCTGTCGGGCGACCTGCCGCCGTTCGATCCTGTTCGATTCGATCCTGTTGCCCCAGCGGGCATCTGCTCCTGCACCCGTACATGCACCTGCATCTTGCACCTCTTACTACACTATACTTGCCCCGGTTACTGTTACTGCTCCCGCCCCTGTGATCGTCGTTGCACGATTCGTGGAAGGCGCCCATAGCCACGGAGACGCCATCACCCCACCACCCCCCCTCGTTGCCGCGCTCTGAGCGCGCCGCCTCCTCGTGGGCCGCTGTCCGTAGTCGCTCGGTCGCGGCGTTCCTGAACCCTTGATCGGATTCTGAGGGCTTCTCTGAGAGCTTCTCTGATCTGCCACGTGGCCTACCGTCGCCATGGGCAACCTGTTTTCACGGGTGTTCCAGCGGCTCTGGGGCAACAAGGAAGTCCGCATTCTGATTCTGGGTCTGGACGGCGCCGGCAAGACTACGATTCTGTACCGGTTGCAGCTCGGCGAAGTCGTCAACACCATCCCGACCATCGGGTTCAATGTCGAGACGCTGACGTACCAGAACATCAAGTTCCAGGTCTGGGACCTGGGCGGCCAGACCTCCATCCGGCCCTACTGGCGGTGCTACTATACCAACACGGATGCCATCATCTACGTGGTCGACTCGGCGGACCACCAGCGCCTCAGCACGAGCCAGCAGGAGCTGCACGAGATGCTCGAGGAAGAGGAGATCAAAAACGCCGCGCTGCTCGTGCTGGCCAACAAGCAGGACATGGACGGCGCCATGACGCCCGCCGAAGTCTCGGAAGCGCTCGGCCTCGCGACGCTTAGGGACCGCCAGTGGACCATCTTCAAGTGCTCAGCCAAGACGGGCGAGGGCCTGACCGAGTCGCTGGACTGGCTCGTCAACGCCGTCACAGTGTCTAAATAATTTATATATATACTTTAACGAACCTGTATATAGGGTCAACCCGTGAGACGACCTAACGCGCACGTCATCCCCTCCGTGGTGGCCCCAGGGGTCCTGTACTGAGGCAGTAGCGCATTAAGTTTATTGCCGGAGGAGCTTGCCGACCACGGGCCGCAGCGGCGCTTGCCCGGGATTGCGGCACAGCGCTATCGGTCTGGCGGGTCTGCATAGCAAAAGATCATGTCCACCGCGACCAGATGAAGCATGTGGACATCAAGAACAAGTTGGTTAAGGGAGTACAAGAAACACTTGAAAAAAGTCCATTATGTTTCCACAGAGGAGTCTGTGGCGCAGTAACACCCATATCCCATACCGGAGACCGGTGATTGACCGAGCGAAGGGGAAGAAGGGGGAGCGGGATGCAGTGGTGGATGGGCCTGCTCGTTGCCTGAAGGGTGCCGACGCGTCGGGGAGAAGGCGGGCGGTGAGGCTCTTCCCCGCGCAGTGTCGATCTCAGCGCTTCCGGCGTCTCGCTGCACCCGTCGATGCGGAGCACAGCCTATCAACTTGGCAAGAAACGATGCGACGACGATGTCTTGCTCAAGCATCAAGTGGGGTCGGGGCTGACGATTTCAAGTCTTCGCTTTCTCGACTGGGCCGGATTCTCATACCCACACCACGCTTATAGACGACCACGATCCGACAAGATCGCTTCTGTGCAGTTGTGGCTCCGAAAGGAAGACTCGCATTCGCCGATCAGTGGGTATCTCAGCCGGCAACCACTGACGCTATTGCTCTGTTTCCTCACGCACGCCTCGATCATTCATATTGGCCGCCCAGACGCCCCCGAGTATCGCCGCTTCCCGAATCAGCGGCCGCCGCCACCACCGCCTTCGCCGCCATCACCGCCATCGCCGCCGCAGTCGTTGGCCCCGTCGCTAGCGCCGATCCCTGTCGTCTAACCTCGCGCCGCGCCGTCGGTTTGGTCCTTTCGGTAGCGCCTGCAGCGGTCATTGCCGTTGCTCGCTCGCTCCTTTGTATGTTTGGCCTGCTCGTCCACGCGTACATGCAAGGCCAGTCGTCCGCTCCGGCAGAGCGGCGGCCGACCCCGACCCCCGACCCTGATCCCCAACCCCGCCGCCGCCGCCGGTCGTTGCGCGGTGGCGGCCTGACCGCCGTCTCGGACGTGCTTCCGTGTCAGCATTGAGGATCTGCCTTCAGTATCGGCGGCATACGCAGTCAGATCGTCTTTTTTTTCTCTTGGTTGTGCCAAGCTACGGCGGAGCGCGCCGCGCCGCGCCGTCGCCATTGCCATTGCCATTGCTGTTACCGGTACCATTGCCGCTGCCGTTCAAAGTTTCCGCTACGCGCTGCCGTTAAGCGCTGCCACCATCACGGTCGCCCATGGTCGGCATGCCGGACGCCAATGACCCTAGTTCCTTCACGCGATGGCGTTCCCGTCGCCATCCGTACCGCGACCCCGCCGGCTTCGAGCCGTCCGGCTCCGAGAGCATCGAGATGGATTTGCTTGATGATGACGACGACGAGGCCGAACAGGCCTTCGACGACGACGACGACGACGACGATGACGATGACGACGGGCCACCGCTGCTGGCGCGCTACCCATCGCGCCGGTATAGTCGTGTGATCGCTGACGCGCTTGGCTGGCAGCGCGCGTCGGCCTCGGGCCCCGCGGCGCCCGTCGCCGTCATCACCGGCGGCGCCGCATTCAATGCGACCGCGTCAGCCGGCGTGCAGGGCACCACGGGCAGCGGGTCTGCCTTCTCGCTGCCGGCCCTGGGAGTCCCGCATCCGTTCTCAGCCATGCCGGCACCCGCGTCGGCGTCCCTCATGTCGCTCGGCAGCCCACTGCATTCTTTACACCACAGCGACCACCAGACGGACCACCCGTCGCCGCTCAGCCAGGAAGCACGGCAGCACGCGATGGCGCACGGCGGCGGCGCCGACCTGTGTAGCGCAGGCTCGGCGACATCGTCGTCGCTGCCCGCGGGCGCCGTGCCGGGCCCGCCGTCGCTACCGCATGGTCGCCGGCTCTCGCTGTCGGTCATGGCCGGCGTCGGCCTCCACCAGCGCGGCAACCGACTGAAGCTGCTGCTCGCCGAAGAGTCGCATCCGATCGAGCACGAACTCGCTCACGAACGCGCGATGCGGCATCACCTGAAAGCGATGCCGCTCCTGGAAGATCCGGCGGCAGGCCTCGACGCCCGCAACGGCGGCGGCAGCGGTCCTGCGACGGGCATGCCACCCGATCTGTGGACCGACCGTCTGAGCGCGCGATCCATGGACGCCGACCTCCCTGAGGGCCTCGCGCGCCGCGCGTCGCAGACGGCGCTGCACCGCCCGAACCTCACGACAATGGGGCTCCAGCGGAGTTACAGCGTCGACCGGCGCGTGGAGCTGGACGCCGCGACATTGCGCGCGACCGCGGATGGCGCGATGGCGATGGCCCGCGACGACGAAGGCATGGACGGCGCGGCTGGCGCTTCGGGCCACCCGCGCCGGCCGCTGCGGCGCCACGCCTCCTATGCGACGCTCGAGTCGCAGCTCATGATGAACGACGGCGGCCATGATGCGCCGCCGCCGACCGCGCCGCCCGCGCCGCGGCTAAAGGCCACGCACGCAAGCCCCGCGTCGGCGTCCCTCCCGAGTACCGCCATGCACGACGGCGACGACGGTCGCCGCCATCCGCTCGAGGAGCCGCGGCGGACCCACCCGTCGTCGTTCGGGTCGCTGCGCGACGTCTTTTCGCCCGAATTGGCGCCCCTCGATGCGCCGCATCCGCGGCATCCCGCGCCGCATACCGACGGGATGGCGGAGCCGCTGTCGTCGTCGCCGGCATCCGCGGGTATGGCGGCTGGGCTTGCTGGCGCGCACGGGACGAGTGCCCACACACGGGCGAAGCAGCCGTGGTCGGCCGCGACCTCGACGTCGACGTCGGCACTCAGCAGCGCCGCCGCACGGGAAGAAGCATTCGCGGCGACCGTGACACATCCCGCAGCGACCAGCACCCCGTTGACGCCAGCGACCGTCGCAACGGCGGCGGCGGCGGCCTCGACCACGACGACCCCGCCGCCGCCGCCGCCACCGCTGCTGCGGCTACCAGTCCCGATCGCCAACGCGCATCTCAAAGATCCGATCACTTACAAGAGCAACTCGAGCAAACTCAATCCCGAGAACGCGTGGTACAACCGACAGAATCACCAGGCGGCCGCCGCGGCCATCGCCGCCGTCGCGACGCCGCCGCTCTCGCTCGCCATGGCCCTCTCGGTGTCCGCCAGCGATGCCCTTTCGGGCTCCAACGGCTCCTTCTCGGGGTCGAACTCTTGCTCCGGCTCGATGAGTATGAGTCTCGCGGGCATCGGGACCAGCGTCGGCACCCGCTCCGGCAAGAGCAGTCTCACGAGCAGTCCGGCTTCCCCACGACCGGTGGGCGGCCCCCTCTTTCCGCCGCACCACGCTTCGGGTGATATCGCCATGGGCTCAACATCCACGACGACGACGGCGACGGCGGCGACAGCGACGGCACCCCCTGGCGGTGGCGGCGGCGGCGGCTCAATGAGTCTCGGCGGCATGAGCGACGGCGGGATGCTCGCCGACACGCCGCCAACGCTTCCGGTGCGGGTCGGCCGCTTCAAGACGGCGTCCGGCAGCGGAAGCCGGTCGCCACGGTCCATGTCGCCGCTCGCCCTCGGTTCGGACCGGATGCGGCTCGGAAGCGCCGCCGTCGGGGGCGGCGGCAGCTTCAGCCCGCAGACGAGCGCTCTGCTGCCGGGCGGTGAGGGCAAGCGCAAGATGGCCTTCGACGACCGCGACTGCGGCGCGTCGGCGTCGTCGTCGTCGTCCTACTATCACCACGCAAAGCGGCACCACCGCCACCCGAGCCTCACGACGCACCCGTCGCCGCAGTATCCGCCCGAGCTTCACCACGGGGGCGGCGGCGCCACGACGCCCGGCGGCGGCAGCCGCGGCCCCGCGCACAGCCACGTGGGTCGCGCCGCCATGCCCGGCTCGCCCACGACCCATCTGAACCCTGCGTTCGCGCAGCTTTCCACGTCCGCGGCCGGCAGTATGAACTGGATGCAAGCCACGACCGGCAACATCGCGTCCGTCTTTGGCTCTCCCATGGTGCAGCCGCAGCCCGGCGCCGCGGGCGCCATCCCGACCGCGAGCATCCCCGGCGCCAAGCTCCCGGCGCCCGCGTTCCCCGGCGCCTTCCTCGCGCCCGGCGCCCTCGCCGCGCTTCCCTACCACCAGCGCCAGCGGTCCCCGAGCGTCTCCAGCGTCGCGTCCGGCCCGTGGGATCTCGACCCCATCAGCTCCACGCCAGCGCCCGCGTCGCCGCGGTTCACAGTGCCCAGCGGGCTGTCGTACGGCGGCGCGCCGCTCCAGTCCGGCATCCCGCTGCTGGGCGCCGCGAGTCTCGCCTTCGGCCCCATGACTGGCGGCGGCGGCGGCAGCAGCAGCGGGAACGGCGGTAACGGCAGTGCCGGCGGGAGTGCCAGCGGCGGCGGCGGTGCGACGCCGCTCCTGTCGGCCGTGTCCGGCGGCGCGGCCGCCGCCGCCGCCCTCCTCGTCCCGAGCTCGCCCAGCGGCCGTCTGCCTAAAGCGCCGCCACCCCTGCTCAACTTGGGCGGCGCGCAGGGCGGACTCTCCCGTCTGAGCCTCAACGGCAGCGAGTCAGGCGGCGCCTAATGGTGTTACTCTTCTGTTGCTCAGCGTGATTAATGGTCTGGATGCCATTGTCTGTCTCATGTGCTTCCAGCGCGTTCACTTGAATCTTGCAAGATTTTTTTTTTTTCAATTGGTGCGGAACAGTTCGGTCAGCTGGTCACGGATCGCATAGAACTCGTGGCGGTCGATGTCGGAGGGGATCGCCAGCGTGATCTGGGGGAGAGCGATAGCGTGGCGGGTGAGCGCGAGCCGGACGGCCTGGGCGTCGGCGCTCGTGGCGGCCATGGGCGACGTGGCGGCGTGGTGGCCGTGGCGCGTCGCGGCGCCGACCCACTCGGTCAGGGCGGCGCGCACGGCCCGCAACACGGCCTCGGTGCGGCGGCGCATCACATGCCCGCTGCGCCACAGCGGCGCCGCCCGCAGCGCCGGCGGCAGCGCCTCCAGTAGCATCAGCGGGATCCGCAGCGTGGCGAACCGGTGCTCCGCCGCAAGCGCGACGCTGTGCCGCAGTCCCGAGAGCACGGTGGGGCTCACGTCGGCAAGGCGGGCGCGGCTGCCCGCGCCGGCGGCAGCGGCGGCCACGGCACCGGCAGCCACCGGCGGGAGCGGCCGGCTCGAGACAATATGGAACACGACGTGCACGCCCGGCAGGTTCGAGTGGCGCGTGAGAAAAACGTCGCCGTCGGCCCACGGCGACTCGGCCTCGTTCGTGCCTAACGAGGGGTCTCCCGGGGCGTCCGCCGCGACGCCGTCCCCCGCCCCAGGGGCGCCGGCCGGGCCGCTCAGCGTCGTAGCGAGGGCAGCGGCGGCGGCACGTTCGGCGCGGCGGCGTTCGGTGGCGTGCGCGATCTGGACCTCGATGTCGTCGAAGTGGAGCTCGCAGCGCGGCAATCGACGGCCGCCCGTGAGCGCAGCAGCGGCGGCGGCCGGCGAGTGCAGCTGGTGGACCGGTGTGATCACGACGATGCCGTTCAGGCCCTTCGAGCCGTAGAGCGCCATCCATGTCTGCGAGCGCATGGCGCGCTGCGCGAGATCGTCGCCCTCCCCCTCCTCGTCGCCCTCGCCGTCGCCCGCGTCGTCGGTGGCGGCCGCGGCGCCGTCAACGAGGGCCGTCGCCGGGCAGGCCAGCAGACGGAAGGTGAGCATCGTGCGGTCGTGCTGGCCGATCGTCGCGCTGAACGTCTCGGAGAGCTCGGGCGCCTGCGACGGCGACGGCAGCCGCGCCGGCGTCGGGCCCGCGAGCGCCGACAGCGGGCCCGTGCTCAGGTCGCGGAACGAGCGGCGCAGCGCGTTCGCGACGCCGCCCATGCCCGCGCTCAGCAGCCGCCCGGGACTCGCGGGCGCCGCGGCCGCCGACAGCGGGTAGGCCAGCGCCGAGCCGCCGGCCGCGGCAGGCGGGCCCCCCGCTTTGGCGGCGGCAGCAGCGGACGGCGTGGGCCGCGTAAAGAGCCGCGTCAGGAACTGCGACGGCGAGCGCGGCGCCGCGAGGTCGGGCCCGTGGCTGATGTCCGAGACCACGCGGTGCCGCGGCGCGCGCAGCATCCCGCCGGGCCCGCGAGCGGGCGGGGGCTCGTCTTTGCCGAGCGAGCCGCGACGGCCGCGGAAGAGACCGGTGCTGTGTGTCGGCGTCACGAGTCGCAGGCTCGGTCGCCGGCCAGATGACGACGACGACGGCGGCGTGTCGTTGGCGACATGCGCCGCTGGCGGCGCGATCGCGGCATCACTGGGCGACCGCGCCGACGATGTCGAGGCGGAACTGCTTGATGCAGACGAGGCCGCTGAAGACGGGCCCTGCGGCGGCGGCGGCTTGCGCTGGTGCGTGGGCACGTGCCACAGCGACCCCGACAGCGTGCGCTGCATGGAGCGGCGGGAGATCGCGGCGTGGGCCTCGAAGGAGGGCGCCTTGGCAAGCCGTGCCGGCGGCCGCGGACCCATCGCGACCTGGCTGAACGTCGATTCGGGGCACCGCCGCGCGAAGCCCGCGAGAACGATGTCGCGCCATGCGGGCTGCGATTGTCGGGCCGGCGAGGCCGGCGAGCCCGGCGCCCCGAGCGCGGCGGCCGAGGCGGCCGAGCTCGCGTTCGACGGCACGACAGGCCGATCCGTCGAGGGCGCCGCGGCCTCGACCGTCGGCATGGTCGTGAGGGCCGTTGACGCCGGTGGCGGCGTCGGTGTGGCCGTCCCGGACGCCGCGCCGGCCGCCGCTCCCGCCGTGGCCGCCGTCATCGCCGCCGCCGGCGGCTTGCCCGCAAGTTTGTCGTCCATGGCCTGCGCCATTAAGCGGACGAGCACGCGGAGCTGCTGCTTCTGGGCGCTCTTGAGGGCGGCGACGGCGGTCTCGAGCGCCTGGGCCTGCTGCGTCTCTGCGTCGCACGCGGTGAGGGGAGTCGCGGCCGTCGATGCGAGGAAGGCCACGGCCTCGCGGATGATGGGCGAGGCGTCGCCCGGCGTCGCCGCCGTCAGCGGCTGCCGCGCCTCGCGCAGCACGGCGGTGCAGTGCGCCTCGAAGTCGAGCAGCAGGTCGAGGTACGGCTCGCTCGTGGCGCGCACGAGCGCCGCGAACGTCGATGCGAACCGCAGCGCGTGGCGGCGCCGCGTCTCGGGGTCCTCGCGGGGATCCGGCGCGCGCCGCGTCAGGATGGCCGGCAGCGGCGGCACTCCCGCGGCTGCCGCAGCTGCCGACGTCGCTGTGGCGTCGGAGACGGAGACGACGTCAGAGTCGGCGGGATCCGGTGCCGCGGCGGCGTCGGCCGCCGTCTCGGCGGCGGCCGGCGACGGCGGCGACGGCGGCCGCGGCGTGATGGGATCGTGGACCGACGAGGGCGGCGGCTTGCGGGTCGTGGCGAACCAGGCGGCCCAGGCGGCGGCGGGCGCGAGATCGGCGGCGGGTGGCCACGCCGGCGCCGTCCGCGGCGCCGTTGCCGTTGCCATGGCGGTCGACGAAGCCGGGAACGGGGCGGGGAGGCGAGGCGAGGGATACGGCTTCCCCGAGGTATACTGCTACGACGGGGTCGACTGCTGCGACGGCGCCGGACCGCTCACGATGCGACGGCACGTCGGTCGGAGGAGGATGCGAACGCTCGCGACCCCGCCGCGACGTCCGCGGCTTTCAACCGATCAAACCCGCGATCGCGTCCGGAGACGAGCGATCGTCGCCGCACCGGTAACCATCGGAACCCGCGCGAGGGTCATCTGGCGGCGGATCGCGGCGCGACGTCGCTCGAATCTCCGCATCGCCCGGTGGTCCGGACGGGCGCGCGTCGCGCCGCTGCTCGGGGTAGACCGCGCTCGCGCCGGCCGATCGCCGGGGCCCACGCGACGAGGCGCAGCGCCGCGCCACGTCCGTCGGGACCGAGCGCTCCGCGTGGCCTGGCCGCCAGCCGCGTTCCCGGCACCACGCCGATGCCAGTTTCGGCATGGTGCCACGACGACAGCGCATCCCATCAGGGCGACACCAGGCCGTGATCCAAGTTGATGCAAGCCATCAGGCATCCATCACGCGCGTCTTGGGGTGATCAGCAACCGCCTACGGGATGGTTTCTGGTCTTTTATATGTACAGTCGCCAGACAGGGAGTGGGAGCCGACAAGCGCCAATGAAAGCTGGCCACAGCTCTCCCACGCACTCTCACGCGCGCTCTCCGGGAGCTGACAGGGCGCTATGGCCCTTTGCGGCGGTAGACGCGCATGCCGAGGGCGACGGCGGCGGCGACGAGGGCCGCCGAAACGGCGGTCCAGGTGGCATAGCGCACGAGCGCGGCGGCGGCGGCGTGATGGGACTGGGCAAACCCGGGGATGGCGATGCCCGGGTCGAGCCCGACGCCGACGAGGCGCGCATACAGGTCGGCGGTGGCGCTCTCCTTCATGGACACCGAGAGCGGCGGCGCGAGCCCGGCGTCGCGGCAGTACGCGTCCGGCTGGACGGGGTACTTCTGCGCGACGAGGTCGCGGTCGCTCTTGGTCGCGACGAACACGCACGGGTACCCGTCGAGGCCGTACTTCTCGCGCAGGTTCGCGACGTACGCGAAGCTGTGAGCGTCACTGCTGTCGTAGACGAGGCAGATCACGTCGCACGCGTCGAGCCGCTTGCGCTGCGTCAGCACCTCGGACGCGACGCCCGGACTCAGCTCCTGCATCACGAGGTACATCTCCTGGCCGTGCATGACGACCGTGTTCACTGCGGCGCGCGTCGGCTCGGCGGTCGGCGTGTACTTGTCCGTGAAGGGCTGCTGGATCAGGCCGCGCAGCAGCGCCGTCTTGCCCGCGCCCGTGGCGCCGAGCACGAGGCAGTTGAACACGGTGCGGTGGGTGCTCGCCGACGGGTGCTTGGCGCGGGCGCCGCCGGCGTGGCCGCCCCCGTGGCCGCCGGGGCCGCCCCCGCGGCCGAGCCCGCCGAGCCCGCCGCCGTGGCCGCGCGAGGCCTGCCGGTGGTGCCGATTGGACTTGGCGAAGCGGAGTGCCTGCGTGCGGTCGCCCTCATACCCGAGGTACGCGAGGTACGCGAGCGTGACGTCGGGCATCAACAACGTCGTGAGCGCCCACTGGGCGAGGAACCCCTGGAGCGTGACGGCGCCGTTGGGGTGCGTGAGCGTCGACGCCACCAGGTCGGGCGCGGCCCACGGCGCGCCGGGCGCCGTCGCCGCAAAGAGGTTCTCGAGCTCGTGGGGCTTCAGCGCGCCATCCTTGTCGTCGTCGAAGCGCTGGAACAGCTCCGTGAAGAACTGGTAGCCCTTGGGCGCCAGCTCGACGGCGTGCTCGGGCGGCACCACGAACGACGGCGGCCGCAGGTAGTCCTCGCGCAGCGTGAGGTCGTCGCCGTAGCCGTAGTGGCGCAGCACCAGCCACGTCGTCTCGAGGCGGCCCTTTTGGATAAACATCGTATGCAAGAACAAGAAGCCGAGCTCGTTGATGCCGCCATCGGTGAGGCCCTCGGGTTCCTTCTCGTCAATAACCGACTTGACGAGCTCGAGCTCGTGGTTCTGGAGTGGCGCGCCGAAGACGTTGAGCTGGAAGTCATTGATCTCGGCGTCGTCCAGGACGCCGTTGCCGTCGCGGTCGCAGAGCCGGAAGATGCGGCGCAGCGCCTCGAGGCACGCGGGCTTGATGGTGTGCTCGCGCGAGTCGTACAGCGGCACCGTCGGGTACAGGACGGCCTTCTGAGCAAAGTAGAAGATCTCGGACACATTCAGCGCTTCGCGGGCGGAGCACTCGATGCACGTCTCGACTTCCTTGAACTCGTTCATGATCGGCAGCACGTCAGCTTCGAGGCGGGCGTTCGCGACGTCGGGGCCGCGCAGGTCAATCTTGTTACCGACGACGACGACGGGCACGTTGCGCCCGAGCTGCCGGATCGACGGCAGCCAGTAGGACGCGACGCGCGCAAGGCTCTCGGGCTGCGTGGCGTCGTGCACGATGCAGATCACGTCGGCGCGGCGGATCTCCGCATCGAGCTGGTCCCGGTTCTCGGGCCGCGACGACGAGTCGACGATGCGCAGCGTCACCTTCTCGCGCGTCCAGTCCGGCGGGATCGTCACCTCCGGGACGACGTGGTACACGTGGGGCACGGCCTCCTCGGTCAGCAGCGACATCACCAGCGTGCTCTTGCCGACCTGGTCGTCGCCAACCAGCAGAATCCGCACAGCGTCGCCCATCGCGGCGGCGGCGATCGCGCGACAGTGGCGAAGCACGCGCAGAGACTCGGAAGAAGGCCGCCGGCGGCGGCGGCGGCGGCGGCGGCGGCGACAAGGGGCAGCAGCGGCAGCGGCAGCGGCAGCGGCAGGAGCAGGAGCAGGAGCAGCAGTAGCGGCAGGGGCGATGGCCACGTGGACGCGGAGTTGGGCGCCGTCGGCTGAATGCACGCGGGCAGGAGAGCAGCGGCTTCCCCCAGCGCGACCGTCGGCGCGAGGCGCTGCGCGCGTGTCAGCCGCGCCGCGCCGCATCGCATCGCCACGAGTGCCGCCGGGGGCTGGGGCGCCTTGGACAGCGCGTCGCGAACGGTTTCCTGCCGGTGCCTGCGCCGCGCAACGCTGTTGTACCCTCTGCAACGCGTCGGTGCCGCCGCCGCCGCCGTCGCCGCCGCCGCCGTCGCCGTCGCCACGGCCGCCACCGCCACCATGGGCCATGATGCCGCCGCCGTCAGCGCCCGTCACACCCAGGTCCGCCCCTGCGGCCGCCGCCATGGGCGCCACGAGCGCCGCGGGCACGAGCCGCGCGTCGGGGACAGCGAGGCTTAGACGGGATGTGGCTCAGACGGGTGTGGCTTAGCGAGCGAGACCGCTTGGGGGCCGGGTCCTGGCCTGCTCGGCTCGGCGGGGTACCCGGGCTGCGTTCGTCATGGCCCGACGCTCGAGACACGACACCACATCGTCAGCGCACCCGCCGCTGATGGACGAGGTCATCGTCTTGATACCCGTCAACGCATCAGCATGTGTCCTGTCGGGACGACGCCGGATGCCGCTGCCGCTGCCGCTATCGCTGTCGCCGTCGCCAGTCTCGGCGTCTCCGCCTTGATCGACGCGACGCGCGATACCACACGGCACATCGCCCCACGGTCGGGCATCGACCACACCGAGTGAAGGAATCGTCATGCGGGCGACACCGCCGGCTCCCGTCGCCGCCGCCGCCTGATCGTCTCTGCCGGCCGCCGCCACCGGATCGCCGCCTCCGCCGCCATGGTTGCGCCGCACTATCCCGACGCCGCCGCCGGCGCGGCCCCGGCGTTCTCGACGCCATCTAGGCCCGCTCATGCCGCCACCGCCGTCTTCTCGCCACCGACCGCGACGGCGGCCGCGGGTCCGCCGTTGCCGCCGCCGCCGCCGCACGATGGTGGGGACGGCGCGCCGCGGTCGCGGCCGCCCGTCGTGATCAGCGGCCCGGACGCCGCCGAGCCCGGCTGGCATCCGCTGGCGACACCCAAGGCGGGCCCGGCGCTCGCGGCTTCCGACGGCGCTCGGCCGTCGTGGCCTCGGGACAGCGACGCGCGGACGCCGCCGGCCACGGCGTCCACGACCACCGCGGCGACGTTGTCGGCCTCGGCGTCGTCACGGTCGCGGAGCACGCTGCACACGGTCGACCCGCGCCGCGGCCTGACGCATCTCGCCGCCACGCGGCAGCTGGTCGACGCGTGCGACGCCGTGCTGGACGCCCATCCGCTGCCGTCGCTCTGGCGCGTCGTCGCGCGCGACCTGTTGCGCCAGCCCCTAGCGACCGTCGTGATCCTGTATGTGATCGCGACCCTCGTCGCGTTCGCCGTCGTCGCCCATCGCCACGACGCCCTGCCGCGGCAGCAGCGCGCCGTCGGCGCCATCGCCGAAGCCGTGCTCGTGACCGTCATGGCCGCCATCAGCACCCTCGGCCGCGCCCTCCAGCACCGCCACCCGCACGCGACGCTCGCCCGTAACTACCGCAAGTGGGTGCGCCGCGTCCGCGACCACGGGATCCCGCTGCCCGCCGGCGGTGCCGCTGCCGACGCCGCCGACGCCCACCATCCTGAAGCGCCCGCGAGCAGTGCGGCGGCGGGCGCGTCAGCGGCCGCGGCGGCGCCGTTCGCGCGCTCCCACGGCGCCCGCGACCTGCCCTTCTTGCCGTCCGTCACATCCGTCCGCGTGCGCCGCGACGGCGCTGTCGTCGTGTTTCCGGCCGTCCTGCTGGTGGCTGGCGATCGCATCGAACTCGCCGACGGCGAGGTCTGTCCGTGCGATGTCACGGCTATCCATGACCCGGACGACCCGGACGACCCCGAGCCGCCGCTCAACGGCGGACCCGCGGCGTCCGCCTCTTCGTTGCCGCGCATGTCGACGTCCTTCAAAACGCCGCCGCCACCGCCGCCAGCGCGAGAAACAGACGATGACGTGGTTTACCGCGCTGGAACGACGCTGCGGTTCGCGTCGCGCCACCCCGTCATGGCCTTCCGGGTCTGCACCACGCCGCTGGTGGGCATGATCGACACGGTGCTCGCGGCGCAGCAGCACCGCCCGCCGACCGTGCTGAGCCAGCAGTGGCACGGCCTCTCGTCCGCCGTCTTTCACCGCCTTCTCGGCATCGTCGTGCTCGCAAGTGTGGTCGTCAACCTCCTCCGATGGGGCCTCTTCCTGCGGTTCGGCGACGATGACCGCCGTCGCGGCCGCTTGGAGGACGGGCTCGAGATGGTCGCTGTCACGACCGCCACGGCCGCCATCCCGCTGCTGCCCATCTACGACGTCGTCCGCATGCTCTGGCAACTGTACGGCAACGCTCGCATCACCTCGCTCGTCTCGCGGCTCCAGGGCGCCCAGACGCAGTTCGAGGACGCTGACGACATTGACGAGTTCGACGCGGCGCCCCCACCGACGATGCACACCTCTGTGTCGGCCGGCCAGATGCTGCGCCACGTCATCAGCGTCTGGCGCTCGGACCGCCGGCAGCACCACATCGTCTCGCTCGCGGAAGCACTGAGCCACGTATCCTTCCTGTGCGCAATCGACCGCGAGGGCACGATCGCCAACTCGTTCCCGGTGCCGAAGGAGGTGTTCCTCTTCAACGACGACGGCGAGCCGACGATCCTAGATGTCGCCGAAGATCACAGCGCGCGGGGACAGCTGCACTTCGAGGACCCCGACTGGGCGCGCGCGCTGCCGTCGCTGACACCGCTCGGGCTCGGCGCGCTGCTCGCCGCCCACGCCCAGGGCACCCGCCACCGCCGCCCGGGCGGCGGCAGCCTCGCCGCGTGGCACGCTCTTGCTCACCCGAACCCCGCCGCGCCCCTCACGCAGCATCGCGTCACCTGCTTGTGCCCCGTCGCCCGCGCGATCGGCTTCGTCCCGGCCGCCGCCAAGGCCTATACCCGCCACATGGCCAGCGATCGGCTCGTGCCCGCCGCGCTGCTGCGGCCCTTCATCCAGCCCACGTGGGAGACGCCGCCGGGCGTGGCGTGGGTCACGCCGCCGGCCGCCTCACCGATGCCTCGCGTCCGTCCCGAGGCGGACCGCGATCGCGCCGTGTCGACGCCCCCGACCGTCGAACCGCTCGTGCCGTCGTCAAGCTCGAGCCACACAGGGCGCGCGGGCGCCGCGGCAACGTCGCCGCCAGCGCTGGCATCGCTGCCATCGTCGTCGTCGTCGTCCCCACCGCTGCCGCTACCGCGGCCGGCATCCTCGCAAGGCGCCTGGCCCTTCCTGCCAGGCCCGTTGCCGACGGCTGCGGAACACGCCGAGCTCGTCGAGCAGGCTGTCCACGCGCAGCTCATGACCTCGCAGCGCATGCTCGCCAGCTGGGTCTATCAGCACCACCCGACGCAAGCCTTCCACCTCTTCTCCCGCGGCGCGAGCACCGCCGTGCTGCCGGTGTGCACTGACTTCTGGGCGGGCTCCCGCCTCGGCACCTTTGATATGGTCACTCGCCGGAAGCTCTTGGACTACTTCGAATCCGCCCGGATCGGCGACCTCAACGTCGTCGCGTGGGCCTACCGTCCCTTGGTCCACGCTGCGACGCCGGTTGCTGAGCAACCAGCAGCCAGCATGATCCATACCGCGCCGCCCATGGCCGCGCCCGTCCTTCCAGCTACGTCGCGTCCGGGCCCCGTGGCCGCCGCCGCCGCCGCCGCCACCACGGCCACCGCTACGGCAACGAGACCCGTGTCACCGACCAACGAACTGCCGCTGTCGGCGGACGCCGTCGCGCCGGCCCCCGCCCCCGTGTCGCCACTTCACGAACTTCCGCCGCCGCCGCCGCGGCCCGAAACGTCGGCGCCCGCGGACTGGAATCAGCGCGTGTCCGAGACCGTGGCGTCGCAGCAGACGTTTCTCGGGGCCGTCGGGTTGCGGTACTCGCCGCGGCCCAACGTGGGCGACTTTGTGGAGGACGTCGCGCTGGCGGGCATCCGCTTCGTCTACTTTTCGCGGCGTCCCGAGCGCGAGAGCAAGGCCTTTGCGGAGCGCCTGGGCCTCGAGATCGACTGGAATAGCTGTATACTGCTGAGCGCGCAGGGCGCTGGCGCCGGCGGGTATCTGGAGATCCACGACATGAAGGCGCGACTGCCGCGCGGCGTCGAGACGATCCGGGCGCACATCCGCCAGGTGGACGACGTGCCGCTGCACGTGTCGCTGTTCGCCGAGTGTGACGACCCCAGCATCGAGGAGATGATGCGGATCTTCCAGGAGTACGGCAATACGACCTGCTGCATGGGCAGCCCGTACCGCATGGGCAACAGCACCACGTTCGCGACGGCGGACGTCAGCTTCGCGCTCGAGCCGATCGCGCTTTCGCCGCAGGAAGATACCCACATCGCCTCGGGCCGTTGGCTGCACGCCGCGCCCGCGGTGGGCGGGCTGCCGCTGGCCTCGCAGGCCCACCCGAGCGGCAGCGCGTTCGCCCTCAGCGCCGCCGTGATCACGATGCCGGCCTCGTTCCGCTTGCTCTACGACACGAGCATCTTCTCGCTTACGCAGGTGCTCGGCGAGGCGCGCACCCTGGCCGCGAACGGCACCCAGGCCATGGTCTTCCTCGTCGGCGCGCATGTCACGATCGCGTTGAGTGAGTGGCTCAGCTTCGCGCTGCTCTTCCCGCCGCTCTTTCAGGGATACCAAATCCTGTGGATGGTCTGGGTCTGCGTGCCCCTGATGGCGTGCCCCCTGATCCTGACGGCGCCGCAGCCCGAGATCATGACCCAGATGCCGACAAAGCGCCACCAGTCGCGGCCGCCGCTGCGGCGGTGGCTCTCCTTCTATGTGCTCCGCTTCGCGCTCGCCATTCTCTCGACGCTCGTCGTGTATGCTGTCACGCTCGAGGCGGCCATCGGCGCCGTCGCGCTCCCGCCGGCGGCTGCGCCACGCGCGGTCCACTGGCTGTGGGGCGGGCTCGACCGGACCAGGTGGCTGGCGTGGCGGCCCGAGGAGCAGCACGCGCTGCGGCTGGCGCAACAGATGGCGATGGTCGCGCTGGTCTGGTATCTGGTCGTCGCGAGCGCGACGTTCGTCCATCGCACGGCGCGGCTCTGGGACGCGCCGCCGTTCCGCAACACGTCGTGGGCCTGCGTTGCGCCGCTCGCGCTCGTGGCGCAGATCGGGTTCTTCGGCGTCTCGATGCGCCACACGGGGCTGCCGCTCCACGTCGTGCCCTGGTACGCGTGGTTCCTTGCCGCGCTCCTGCCGCTCGTCTCCCTCCCGCTACATGAGTGGGCCAAGCACCTCGATGGCGAGCGCTGGACCCGTTTCCAGAAGCGTAGCAAGCTCGAGTTTAATACCAAGCTGGGCATGCACTCGCCCATCTGAACCCTCATTCATTCGGCCCGACCGCGACATCGGCTCTGCGCAAACTGATGCTTCAGCTGATGCTTCAGCTGAATAGTCATCGTCAGGTTTCGGTCAGCGGCGTTGAATCCAGCTTCAAACGCGGCTTCAAACCATCTCGAAGGGAATGGTTCATCTCGTTCCTGTACAAAATACCGGGTAGCCCGGTTTTAGACATATTTATTGAAGAAGGACCGTGGCCATGCATCGCATCATTGAGTCGTGCGCGCGGGTCAGCCGCCCTTCGTCACGAAGACCGATGGAACGCCGATGGTGGCGCTTGCGCTTGCGCCTGCGCCTGCGCCTGCAGCAAGTAGTACTGGTATGCGGCCATCCCGACCTCGGACGCGCTGTCCTCCGGCTGCACCGTGGACACCGTGCTCAGCGCCGACCCGTACAGACTCGGCGTCGTCGCATACAAGGCCGCGCCGCCCACCGCGCTTGACCCGGCCGGCGATGCGCCGAACAGCGCGCCCATCCCCACGCCCATGCCCGGGCCCACGCCCATGCCCGGGCCCACGCCCGACCCCGATCGCGAGCCGGGCGGCGCCGGCAAAGGCGCCGCGCTCCCGCTCGACGCATACCCGCTCGACGCATACCCGCGCTGCAGCGCCGTCGGCGTCGCGAACGCCGGGTACGGCTCGGCGTCGAGGTCCAAGACGTGCGGGATCACGGGGCCCTGGGTGAGGCCGAGGGGCGGCGCGGCGCGCGCCGGTGCGCGGGGGCTGCGGCGTCCGGCACGGGCGCGCGGCGCCGCGCGGCCGTCGGTGCGCGCGCCGACGCCGGACGCCGTCACGGCGGACGCGGCGGCGGGGGCCAGCGTCGAGGCGGCCGTCGTCGGCGTGTCGAGCCCGACGTCCGAGGCGCCCGCCGACTTCTGAAGGTCGCTCGCGAGCAGGGAATCGCCGTCGGCCATGCGGCGCTTGGCGTCGCGCTCCATCTCGAGCAGCTCGGCTTTGCGAGCGGCCTGCTGACGCTTGCGGGTTTGCTTCTTGAGGAGCTGCGCGACGCGCTTGTCGATCTTGTGGCAACAGTACTCCTTGAGGTTGCCCTGGATGCGGGTGAGGAGGGGGATGTAGACGACGAAGGCGACGAGCAGGCTGATGATCGAGAAAAAGAAGGTGAAGACGGCAAAGACGGTCAGCAGGAACGCGAGGAAGGGAAACCCCGAGCTGAGCTGGTCGCCGAACACCTGGGAGATCCCGTCCAGCGTGGACGATCCCGACGCGGTCTTGGCCGAGATGAGGTCGTACAGGTTGAGGCAGTAGATCAGTTGGCGCGGCAGCGCGGTCAGGAGCAGCCGCTTCCAGCCCTTGAAGGCAAAGAACACATAGAACGCCAGGATGTCGACGGTGCGCCGCGAGTCGCGGATGCGGGCAAAGAAGCAGAAGTGGGCATAGCTGCGGAACACGTACCACCGGTACGCGAGTACGGACGTGAACGCATAACTGATGTCGCGCGAGCGCACGACGTTGCGCGCCTTGACCCAGTCGATCACGAGCAGGATCGTCGACAGCAGGATCGTCGCCAGGATGAGCCAGGGCCGCACGTGCGTCGGGATGAGGGTCGCGTCGCGGATGCCGGCGCCGGCGCAGATGCCGCCGAGCGTGTTGACGCCATTGTCGCTGCAGTTGACCTGGCGTTGGCTGCCGAACGTCGCCGGGAACAGGAGCCCGAGCAGGATGAGATCCGTGATGTAGATCGTGACCGACTTGATGCTCACCGCAAAAACCGCGATGTACTTGAGCTTCAGCCAGAAGGTGAGGTGGATGAAATCATCGACGTCGATGTAGTCGAACTTGTGGTCCGAGATCTCCTCGCGCTTCCACTTCACATCCTTGCCCCAGCCGCAGCAGCCGCGGCCCATGGTGGGCACGGCCGGGTTTGGAGCGAGCCGAGGCGCGCGGGCAACGAACCGCTTGCAGCGCCACCGACAACGAACCGCTCGCCGCGCCGCCGCCGGTGGGAAGAGACTCGTCCGAAATAATCACGGCCGGTCGACTTTAAGGCCATTCACCCGTCTCTGGCGACCAGGGTTGTGCTACCGCGGACTAAGCGGGTCGTTGGGCAGAGGTCGTGTTCGTTGGCGATGCGTGAGGGCCTTGTGTCGGAGGCGGCGTGAGCGGCGCCGGTCGGAAGCGCGCGTGCCCCACTGCCGAGCGGAGATGGCAAGAATCGAGCTCGCGGGGAATCAGAAAGAAACATGGATAAAAAACAAGGGTGCTCGCAAGTGGTATGGATATGGATCCAGAGGCGGCGTGGATGGCCTCGACGAAAAGGTGGGAAGTCTTGGTCCACGGTGAATCCAGCGAACATCGATATTTACAGGAGCTCTCGGAGTGTTTGCCAAGTACCGCTGATGGTCCGGCTAAACCGGCAACGTCGCTTGTTATCGCCGCCGAGATGATGCACCCACGGCTGGGTCGGTGCGGGGTCGGCGTCCACGAAGGCCTCGCCACCGTCTTTGTCGCTGTCGCTCCCGCTCCTGCTCTCGCGGCCGTCGCTATCGCGCGTCCCCCGCCACGCAACTTCCCACCAGTGGTGCTGACATGCGGGACGCGGGAGGCGCGCGACGCTTCGCCGGCGTGGGGTCTGCGACCACAAGGCGCGGCCGACCTTCTCCGTCGCGCCGCGAATCAGCCGCGTCCCTGCCGCTTTTTCCGTGATCGAGAGAACAGGACGACGGCCGCGAGAAAACCTGGACAACGCGCAGCAAATATGCGATCGGCGCGCCACATCCGAAAATGGTGGTGGTGGACGCAGTCACAAGCACGGCGCTGGTGCAGCGATGCCGGCAGATCCGCCACGCAAAAAGTGCGAGGGAAATGGCGCTTCGGAGCTTCGGCAACCAGCTGCGCCGTGCCAGGCCCGTGCGAGCCCAACGCAGCCACGGCAGCCGCCGGCGCCGTCGCCGTCACGCATGACGCCTTGTGGCTGGGGTGTCGAAACGAACCCCCGATCGGCATCCCCCCTTCCCTGTTTTCAGAAGCCACCTGGCTGTCGTCCCAACGGAATGAACCCTGTCCCGCTGGCTTTGCACCATACGCCATTTTTGATATACTGCGCCTGGGCGACCGTATGACACTCCATCAATCAGTGGGGTTCGTCGTCTGGCCAGCCATCGTTGATCATCGCGACCATTCAGCGCTGAGCCAGACGGATGCGCAACCGTATGAAGACGAGGGGGACCCCTCATCCCGCCGCTTCGCCAGACTTGAACCATTGAACCACTCGCACCATCCCCCATCCTACAGTTGGCTCGTGCTCAGGGTTATGGTCGTCGTCAGGATGGTAGTATGATGGCTCTACATGATGTGAGCCAAAAGGTCTAGCGAACAACAAGAAAAAGGAAAAGCATTGAAACAAAAAAGGCAGCATCGGATAGACTCGCACAGCGATAATCCAATACCAGGACAATCGACCCGAGACTCCGGAAGCGGCTGACCGAGAGGAGCGCGTAGCGAGGGGGGAAAGGGGTCCCTAAGCCTACGGGCGTCCCCCCTGGCTTGCCGGCCTCCACGTCCCCGCACGCCACTGCATGTGGCAAGCCACGCGCCGGCCACGTGCCGCCACAATTACGGGCGCAGGGCTTAGTCCTCCTGCGCGGGCGACGTGCAGCCAAACAAGCGGCGCCACCACGAGTGTCCGCCGCGCTTCTTGGCGCGATGGCGGCCGTCCTTCGCCTTGGCTTCCTTGCTGTCGCGGCCGTTCGTGGCGCCGCTCGGCGGCGTCTGCTCCGGCGCCAGCGCCGCGCCGGCGACGGGAGCGCCCGCGGCGAGATGGAACCCGTCCTGGCCGGCGCTCCCGCCGGCGCCCACGCTGGCGCCGTGGCCAGGCGCGGGCTGCGCCACCACCGACTGCCGCAGCGGATGCGGCATCGACCCGTTGGTGTAGGAGTGGAGCGCATGGAGGCTGACGTCGGTGGTGCCGCGGAGCGCGGCGCCCGCGTTCGCATGCGAGCCGGCTGCCGTCGTCGTGGACGCCGCAGCGCCGCCGAGGGCGCCCGCGTTCGGCGAGGCGTGCGCGGCGGACGCGCCGCCCGCAT
>ML014317.1:0-30744 GCA_003615045.1 Caulochytrium protostelioides | reverse complement strand
TTGGCAGCACCACACAGCACGACCCCGTTGACGACCGTGGTCAAGGGCCTGTTGCGAAAGCAGGTCCCAGCCACGCTTTCTCGCCCACTGTGAACCACACTGACAACACCGCTGGCGACCTCAACCGTTCGGCGGACGATCATCATATCGGCAGCGATGAAATGATGTTCAACTATGGTGCTTTTGGCAACGAGGTGACTCCTACACCGGGTGGTCCATCACAAGCGCAGCTGTCTCACGGTATGTATACCAGTCCGAGCGGCCCTGCCTTTCTCTCGGATATGTGGTCACAGAACGGAAACACTGGGTGGTATGGTAATGGCGCCAGGGAAAACTATCTACAACAGTGGGCGGCACAAAATGGTGATATATTACCAGATGCGGCATTTGCGGATAACAAAGCAGCAAGTCTCCCACTACTTTCCTCGCCGCATCCAAACACCCTTTCACAAGCTTTATCACCAGCCCGATCATTCAAAAATGGCGACGCCTCTGACGACACCGCTGGCAATGATGTTTACGACATGTTAGCCGGCGAACACAAACCATTGGCGGACGATTCTGGTATCGACAGCGATGACCTGTTTGACTATGATGCCTATGTCGGGAGGCTGACTCCTACACCGGGTGGTTCATCACAATCGCAGCTGTCTCACGATATGGAAATCAGTCCGGGCGACCCTGACATTTTCCCGGTTCAGTTTTTACCGGGAGGACACAGTGAGGGGTATGATAAGGAGGTCTTGGAAAACTTACGACAACAGCTGATTACACAAAATGGTGGTATATTACCGCCATTTGCGAATAACTTAGACAATGCAGCAGGTCCCCTGCGCCCCTCGCGGCATCCAAACCCCCTTTCACATGCTTCATCACCAGCCCAACCGATCGGGGGAAATCCTCGGATTTTGGCAGACAATATGGGCAGGTTTCATCACATATAATGTTTAAGCGTAAAAAATCGTAGATGTCATCAATATCAATTTCGCAAACAAGGTCATCCGCCTCAACACGAACAACGTGGTCCCCTCAGGGGAGCAGCTCACGAGGCAGTCCGCATTCCGTTCAGCAACGGGTGGACTTGCCGACCACAGACTGCAACCGTCCCTGCCCTGCAACATGGCACTGCACAACAGGTCTGACGTGCGAGGTCAGACAGCGTCGGAGGATCAGGGCGGCGTCCAGATCATTCTTCTTTATGTTGCGCGTAGTATATTTCGAACATCACAACTTGTTAAACGAAGCAACGCTTTGTCGACGGGGATCGGCCGCGTCGCGCGTTAGGACGATTTCTGCTCAACGACCATCCGCTCCTGTTTTGCAACACTTGGGTCTGAAGCCCCAGGGCTTGTAAGCGGGGCGCATGGCGCTTCGACGAAAAGAATATGCATGTGGGATAATACGCTTGAACCGCTTGCAATATAGGGACCCTGACCCTTACCCCTATTCCTGCCGAGGCCCAGAAAAATGAAGCTATCATTTTCTGGAAGCGTTATTACGCCTTAACGATCAACATGTACAACAAGGAATGGCTCAAGATTGAAGGCCTACGTTCGCAACACTTGGACCGCATTTTAGATTTTGAGATGTTCTGGTTCTACCTCAATGCCTATCTATCATGGTACGGTAAAGAACTCGCTGATGCTTCTTCGACTGCTACGCGAGCAAAAGTTAAAACTTTGCAAGAGACCGAAGTGAATATCAGAGCCACTCTGATGGCAACGCATGGCATAACTCTCGAAATCAATCAATCCGACGAAGGTCGCGACGAAGGTCACGACGAAGGTTGGTCAAAACGTGTTCTTCTAGGGTGCTTGATCAAAGATTTCAGTTCTGAGTATTTCAGCAACAAATACAAAACTTTGCGTGAGAAAAACGCAACTCGTGTCGGTACATGCCAATTTTTGGATAGACGAAAAATTGTACCATCTACCAACGAATGGTCAAAACCCCGAGATTGAGGCCGAAAATAAGCGAAAGAGGAAGACCGCGTCTCACGATCTGGCAGCTGCTGCCGGCAAGATTCTAAAAGTTGCATTGCGGCCTGATACTAAGTATCAGAGGCTAATTCCAGATAAAAGCAAACAACGGCATGCTTGCCAACTTCGCTGAACATATACCTACTGACTGGGCCGGCTATCTGGAATCTTTCGATCAGCATCACAAGCCCTTTGAGATCAAGCATCAACTTATGTCCAGCTTTGTAAAGGCCGTGGAGGACGTCAACAGCAAAATCGCTCGCATCGAGCTAGATGTTTTCTCATCCCAATGTGAAGGACCATTTTCCTATTGTGGACGTTGATAAGGAAGGGACTTTCCGGAGGGCCACGGCGTGGCGTCGAAGACGAACCATCATGCTGATGGCTATGTCGATTGCTGCAGCAGCTAGCAGATACGCTTGTGTTTGTTAAAACATGCATTCGGCCTCAATCAGCAGCCTTATTACGGTTGCGTATCTTTCAGACTATGTGCAGCTGCGGGGGACTGACGGTCGATTGACTAGCTGACGTGGCAGCCGCGGAGAGCAAGTTTCTGCTCGTCGCTTACAGCGCATCCAAGTCTGCCCCCAGAGGCCCGGGTGAGATCGCCGCCCAACAGCTCGAGCGTACCAGGCGTGCGCTCAGCGCTTCCATATCGCCCTGGTCGACGAGTTCCGGACGCAGGTGCATGCCTAGAAAAATGGGGTCATAACTAAGGTGCACGTCTGGGACACGAAGGTCGTGTCGATCTCCCGCGCATCTCAGGCGGGCACTCGCCCCACCGAGCTCACGGCCGTCGACCCGGTCCGCACGACCCGGGTGTATGCCAAGACGAATGTGGTCCTAAACAAAGGCAAAGTCGGCGCAAGGGGACCGTGGTCCGAGGTTTGCTGTGGTGTGATTTCACCAGCGGCATGTTTATGAACCAGGTCCTCAATGCCGCGTTGAACATCCGACGCTGCCTGGCCGTCCTGGTCAGAACTGCGGCACTGTGCCGCATCCCCGGGCAAGCCACACTGCAGCCCCTGGTCGGCAATCTCATCCAGCGACAAACCGAATGCGGGCCGTCCCCGTGGGGGACATCAGGTGTGTACCAAGGAGGGCATGGCGTTTGTGTTAGGTCGTCTCAAAGAGTTTCTATGTTCTTAAGAATTAGGTATATGCATATGTGTGAAGTATGATTCATCGTTGGTCATGACAACGAGCAATCGAGAGTTCACTGCGGAACTCCCTTGATCGCCTCTTGGCCGTTTTTTGAAACGCCAACACCGACCCGCGTGTCCCTCTGTCAGGGAGCTGCAAGCATGGCGGACCCTTCCACAAAGCGGAAGCGCACATGTCTTTCCGACATCGCGCCGGACACGATTGCCACATGTGTGCTTGACACTTTCAAGCGCCAGTGCCAGCCGGAAGTGTATTTTGGCCCCGCGCTCGGCGCATCCGCGGTGATTGCCGCCGTGCCCTCGGCCGACAAGTCGAAGGCGACCCCGCCCGGCGGCAAAACCGCCTCGTGGACCATTGTCGCCGGCATCGTCGAAATCCGTTCCGAGTTCCCTTCCGCATACTCGGAACGACCCGATGAAACACATTCGCAGCACCGCATATTGAGAGCAGACCACGGCGATCGAGACCTCGTGGACGTGCGGTGCGTCGCGTTGGGAGCTGGCACCAAGTGCAGTCACGAGCAATCCCCGCACGCGAAGCACCCGACGCAAGTCCGAGACGCGCACGCCGAAGTGCTCTGTCGCCGCGCCTACAAGCGGTACCTTTACGAGCAAATGCGGCGCGCCGTCGCTGGCGCTGCATCATATGCAGGGGATCCCAGCATGGACTCCACTGGTGGTCCACCGGGGGGACTGAAAAAGCCGCACCAGCGGTCGCCGCCGTCCATTTTCCAGCTGGTGCCAGGATCAAAAAAGACTGATGGAGATGGACCCCGTTTTCAGCTGAAGTCTGGAATTCAGTATGCCATGTATGTGTCCGAGGCACCATGTAAGTTTTTTTTGTGGTTGATTTGTTTCTGCGTGGAATCGTTCCCCACGCCCAAAACAGCTTGGGAATCCTCACCATCTGACAGAAAGTGTGCTGTTCATGAGCATAGACTCATCCAAATCCATGTCGTGCATATGCTTGCCAACCATTATGATAGGTGGAGACGCCACCGTCGAAGCGCTGGAAGCCGAGCAGCCCGCCTCCGTGCGCGCGCTAAACGAGTACAAGCGCCGGGAATGGAGAGCGGCGCATCCGGAAGCCTCGAAGGAAGACAAAGCGCTAATCGGCGCTGGCCGGCTCGATATGTCGCGAACGGGGATTCTGCGGACAAAACCGGGACGAGTGGATGCGATCCCTACCCGGTGCCTGTCTTGCAGCGACAAACTCGCGCGATGGACCGTGCTCGGTGTTCAGGGATCGCTGATGAGCACGCTGCTCGTGCGACCCATCTATCTGGACACGATGGTCTTCGGCGGACCCCGCGTCCGCCTCGATGCGTGTCGCCGAGCGTTCGATACGCGGCTGGCGGCTTACCAGCGGTGCGGTGTCTACGACCGCGTCGCACCTCGGCTATATGAGACCGACGTCGTCTTTCCATGGGGACCGCTGCCCGCGCCATCCGCTGATCAACCGTTCTTCGAGACAGACGCGGCACATGTACATGCGCTGCCAGCCACGGACGCGGCACATGTGCAACTAGCCATGGGAGCGGCACGATCAAGTCGACCCGCCATTGACACGCGCCAACCAAGCCCACTCGGGCTTGCATGGACGTTCGGTGTGGCCACGACGCCCAAGGAAGTCATTGTTAACGGATGCAAGCAAGGCTGTTCGGCGCCCAAAGCCAAGTCGGGGATCACCGTGACGCATTACCGCAAAGCCGCGGCCGTCAGCACGTATGCGCTGCTTCAAGAGCAGGACGCGTTGGAGCGAGCGATTGTCGCGTGGCGCAGTGCCACGCAAAATGCGGCGCCGGCCACGCAGACTGGCCGAGACCTCCCAATCGGTAGGATGAGTCTTTTGCAGAGAAAAGCGGCGTCGCGGGCTTACCGAGAGGCGATGCAATCGCTGTACGACAGGGTGTTTCCCGGTTGGCCATCAAAAGAAACCACGCCACGGCCTGATGTGACCCTTGGCGGATCCGATCAGCGCTGACCGGAGAGTGAGACGACGAGCGCATTCGCCCAGCTCACGGCTTGGGCGCTTCGTTGGGCCGGTTGGCGCGCAGCATCTCTGAAATCTTGGTGCCACGATGCAGTTGGGCCTTCAAGCACGAGACCGGCGTGCCACTCGCGTTCATTAGTGTGGTACTGGTCAAATCGCGCACCTCCAGCACGCCCTGGTCTTCAAGTCGCGTCATCATGCTCGAGAATAGCGCGAGCTGCGGGTCGACCGCAAGGGCCTCGACGACGGAGAACGTCTCGAGCGAATGCGTGATCCACCGCTCGTAAAGAGACATATGGTTGATCCGCGAGGGAAGCCCCGGGATGGCGCGCAGCAGGTCGCTCTCCAGCACCGAGTGGTCCGCGTGGCTCTGAATGGTGATGACATCGATCCGGGGCGACGGCTCTAGTTCTAAAGCGCTCTCGATGTCGCGTGCCATAGCGATCGGCGCGGGCCTCTCCTTTGTCCGCACGCCGCGAGGTCGATGCACTGAGACGCCCCCGCGGACTACACCACCGTCCGTCCCGTCGGCTCGAGCGAGATCCCGCGCGGCATGGGGTGTAGACCCTGAATGTCCACGTGGCAGCGCCTGGCCTGCTTCAGCAGCTGCGTGGGTATCCGGTCGTTTAGTCGGATCTGCCCGGCCCTTCGACTTCATCACGCGCGCTGGTTTAGTGGGCAGCACCAAGGTGATCCCCTCGGCCACCGGTTCGGGTGAGATCGGCGCCAGCGCCGGGTCCGAGAGCTCAGTCACGGCGGCTGCTACGCGTGAGGTGGAGCCGTTTTGCTGATGCGAAGGCTGACGCGGTGGACGACGGGGTTTCCGTGGCGCCGATTTGATGGTCTTGCCCGCCTCGCTCGTTGGTGCCGACGCGGTGGCTGTTGACGCATCGATGGACTGAGGCATGGCAGCGTTTGACTCGGCGAAGTCAAGGCCTTCAAGTCAGGTCGTAGCGGTGTCGCACGAAGTAAGCGTGATATGAAAAGCTACGGATCGCCACCAGACCGAAGTCAGCAACGGCTCGTATCATACCGTTTCGTTTCGTCGGGTTGATTGTCATCTGTTGTACTCTTGGCAACATGGGATGATGTTGATTCGGATTGCACCCTCGCTGAAGGGCTTTCTCCTTTCTACTTTCTACTGTGGTTGTTGCTCGACTGTCATTTTAAACCGCCGCAGGTTTCGTCGGCCCCACTGGGCGTGGCGCATGGCGCGTGGCGTGCCAAGCCGATACCCGCATCGCATGGCATACCAAGAACGCTCCCCGGCGGCTCCTCCTACGACGCCGACGGCGGCCATGAGTCCAACTACAGGGCGCATCCCGAAGTCGGGTGAACTCCGTCTCAATAGAAAACCTGGGCCCCGCCTCGCGCTGGAGCTCGAATGCGATCATCAGCGGCGAGCTGCGCAAGATCGTCGAAGCAACATCGGCCGAGTCGCCGTCGTCACTCACCCGAACGCCGGACGGGCATAAACGAGGGTCATGTGGTCGCGGCTGGTGACGGGAGTAGCCGCGGCGGCGGCGAGGTGAACACCAGCCCTGCTGCCGGCATCCCGTCGCCCGCGGGCGACGCCTTTGCGCCGTCGCTGCTGTCGCTGCCGTCTCATCGGGATCCCCTCAGCTCGCATCGTGTCGCAGGCCGCGCGTATGGAATGGTGGAGACCGGCGTGGGCACCACCGCCTTGAACGAGATGACGCTGGGGATTATGGATGCGACGTCACCGGGGTGCGGCGGCGATCCAAGTCTGCACAGCTCGTCGATCCTCGCGTCGGCGCTGATGTCGCCCGGTACTGGCTCCCGCTGTCCAGGACGTCGGCGAATCACTCGCGGGTCTCGTCCAGAGCCACCCGTTCGTTGCTGACGTGAATGCATTTACCTCGGGCCCTGACCTGCGCGTCAACATTCTCCTGTCGTCGGTGGACGACGTGTGCATGAACAACATCGCCTGCTTCCGCATGTTTTGCCGCGGCACCACCTAGTGTGGGTTCTACTCAGTCCGCACTGACGCTCTCGTCTGTCCCTTGTCCTGCTGCTACCGATGCTCGTGATTCTGCTCTTGTGGATCGACCGATAGCGCGGCAAAAAGACGTTGACGCACCGCGCCATTGCTTGGCTGGCACTGATACATTTTGGGGTTTCACTGGAACGGCTGCAACATATGCGCGATCCATGCGAACCCCCTCCAGAGTGTGTCGCAGCTAGTCGTCCTGGCGAACCTCCCGTTTCTCCTTCTTATCAGCGACGACGTGGCCGTGCTCTGCCAGATCATCATCATAGCAGTGACGATCGGCGTCCGCGTGGTCGCCGTGGGCCGATGTGGCCCGGGCGATCGTGCTCATGCTCGCGAGCTTCTCTTTGGCCTCAACATGCACAGCTCGATCAGCGCGCAGATGCAACTCCGCTTCTTTGCGGTGACGACGGACATGGTTGACACGCTCACGAGCGAGATTCGGCTGCGGGATTACCGCAGCGGCTTGTTCGGGATCGTGACGACGGCCGACGTTTTTGCCGCCCGCCTTCCCCATGCGGGGCGAAACCTCACCACCCGGACGGTCACCAATCGGCTGGATGTCGCCGTCTCGACGGACAGCTCGGAGCAGTACCTGATGCTATCGGCGCACGCGCGCCTCATCGATTAAGAACAGTCGCGGCCGTCGGACAACATCGAAGCCATCAGCAAGTCCAAGATGGACGCCGACCAGCAGGCCTGGGTCATGGCCAATCTGTGTCCGACCAGTGAGGTCGCGCGGCGGACCTCGCCGCATCCCGCGACCGGCGACACCGCGCACGGCACCACCGCCACGGCGGACGGCGCGACCGCTGCCTCGGCCGGGGCCATGGCGGGCTCAGCGTCCACGACCACCTCAGCCGGCCACCGTGACGCGCCAATGTCCATCCACCGAGATCATCTGACCATCACGGTCGATTCGCGGACCGCCGCGACTGCGAGCTCCGTCACGCTCCACATGCCGCCCGCACTCAGCCCACACGCGGCGCCTGGCACGCACTACGGCGCGCACGCGGACGAGATGGACGATACGGAGCTGCCAGGTGTGCATCCTCTCACCGCGGGCCTCAAAATAAGAAAAACGGTCGTTATATATTCAACGATGACGTTTACACCATCGCCATTACACCATTGCCTTCTGGCGGTGGCGGGTCGTATGTGCCGGTGCCGGCGCTTCCGGCGACGTCCCCGCGTGGCCGTCCTCCGCATGGAACAGCAGGTGGCTCAGCGACGTGACCGTGTCATGCTGAGTCGGCGGTGCCTCGTGTGCGTTCGGCGCATATGCAACAAACACGCTCACAGGGCAGTTTGTCTCGAGCCAGGTCTGAAGCGTCTCGCCTCCGTCGTGGCCACTCTGGCTCTCGGTCACCGACGCCGGCATGTGCGCCGCCATCAGCGGCGACTTGGGCGGCGAGGAAGGCAGCGACGAAGCGGTCGTGACCGCGTCGACGTCGGCCGTCGCGGCGGCCGTCGGCTTGGCTTCCGGCATCGGCCAGTCGAGCGATGTCGCACCGACGACGACCGCATCGTGGGCGCCGTCGTCATAGCCTTCGCGCTTGCAGAAAGCGCGGATTTCATCGGCGGCCGACGCGCCCGCATGCAGCGGCGAGGTCGGAGCCGGCGCATGGTGGACGTAAACGCAGCGCGGGGCCAGCTGAGCGAGCTGCTCCACAAGAAGGCTGTCGCGGCTCGTCAGCGTCGGGAAGGTCACCGTGCATTCTGACGCGCTGTGCTGCGACGCCGCGGAGCTTGCCGGAACGGCGGCCACAGCGCCATGCGTCGGCATGCCGAAGCCGACCTCGGCGCGTGCAGGCCCTGGGATCACGAGTACATCGATCTTCCAAGGCGACGCGAGATCGGTCTGCGAGCGCTTATCCCGGTTTTTTTCATCTAATGTGGCATTTAGCGACACATCGCTCTGCGCCACAAGGCCACAAAGACGTGCCACAAACTTGAGTGCCTCGATATCGGCTCGGCCGCTGCGGAACACGAGCAGGACACGTTGCTGGTAGCGCCGCACCAACCCCGTCGGCGCCGTCTCGGTTTCGTGGACCGCCGCAGTCATACTCGTGCTGATCATCCACGCCTTGGGCAGGTTCCCAATCCCGCGATCCATCACCGTGATCACGGCACAACTCGCGCGCTCCACCGTGCGCTTGACAAGACAGCGCTGCAGGTGGTCCTCAGGATCAACGACGAGCTTGTCGCTGTGAATCTGCGGCACTATGGGCAAGAAGCTTTCGAGCGTGGAGCCAGCCCCCGAGGAGCCGGTCGTGCCCGATGTGACTTCCGGGTGCACCAGGCTGAGGGGCACGAGCACCATCTGCGCGGCGACAGCGCACGCGGTACCCGTCACATCGTCCGCACCGGCGTCACTCGCGCCGGTCACGGCCAGCAGCGTGCGCAGCAGCATACTGCGGCGTCGCTGGTGTTGGTCAGCCATGTCAGATCCGTTGTGGGCGTCGACGTTCATGAAGGACGCGAACAGCGAAAGCGCCGGGTCAGCCTGCGCCATGCGTTCCGGGGCGTGTGCGGCACGCATCACGGCTGAGTGGCGCGACGCCGACAGGGGCAGCAGGCGCAGCGCGGTCAACTGGATGCGCGGCTGTGGCAGCGCCGTGGGCGCGGCGCCCGAGGCGGATGTGGCTATAGGCGGCGGATGAGCGCGGACGAGCTGCGAGGTGATCCGGGCCATGGACGACACGGCCGTTGTCGACGGCAGGCAGACCATGACACGGAGCTTGTCGGAGGAGCAGAGCATGCGGAGCAGCTGCACGGGGCGCGAGAGCCCCCCGCCTTCCGAGGCGCTGTCGTCTTCCTCGACGATCAGCATGGTGTCAGTGCGGGTCAGGTGGGATTCACCCGCCAGCACCCAGTACTTGGGCGGGTAGATGACACGGATGAGCGGCTGCGTCATCATTGTGGTGACGATGGCCATAACGACCATGATTGCAAAAACCGTGTCGGAAATGACGCCGGCCTCTAGGCCGATGTTGAGGATGACCAGTTCCACCAGTCCCTTGTTAGACATGAGCACACCGATGGCGAGCGACTCGCGCCACGAGAACGGGGCGCCCGGGGCGTAGCGGCCCGCGAGGGTGCAGCCAATGATCTTGCCGCCGATCGCCGTCGACAACACCAGGAACTCAACGCTCCAGGCGGTGCCTGTTGACAGCGATCCAATTTGGGTCTTGAGGCCCGTGTATGCAAAGTACAGCGGCAGGAACAGCTGGGTGGTTAAATCCTCCAATCGCTCAGCGATGGCTTCCGCGAATCCATAGTCGTGGGGCGTCACTACGCCCATAATGACGGCGCCGAACAAGGCGTGGATTCCGCACACGGACTCGGTAAACCACGCGCTGGCAAGCAGTAGGACGAGCACAGTAAATAGCAAAATGGGCGTCACGGTCGGCTGGCCCTCGGACTTGTGGCGACCCCACCGGAGCACCATGACGCGGAGCAGCGGGCGCACCGCGGTCCACATGAATGCCGTGAAGCCCACGACCACGAGGAAGACATAGAGAGCAAAGATGTTCTGGCCGGTGTTGTTGAGAATCGCGACGACGACGACCATCAGTGTCCACGCCACAACATCATCAACCGCCGCGGCGGCGAGCGCCACTTGACCGACGGTGGTGCGGATGCACCCCGTTTCTGTCAAGATCCTCGCGAGCACCGGCAATGCAGTGACAGACATGGCGGTCGCGATAAAAAGCATGAAGGACGTATAGGACACGTCGGGATCGCCGAGTACATGATAGATGTGCACCGATGCGGCGGCGCCCAGCCCGAAGGGAATGATGATGCCCGACAGCGAAATTAGCGCGCTCTGGCGGAGTTGCTTGCCCATGCGTGAGAGCTCGAGCTCGAGCGAAGTGATGTAGATGAATAAAATCAGGCCAATGTTGGCGATTAAGCTGAGCGCGGGCAGACTGGTGGCCGGGAAAATAGTATGCGCAAACGCAGGGATGCGGCTGAGCGCCGTCGGGCCGAGCAGAATCCCAGCTAGGATCTCGGCCACGACACGCGGTTGGCCGAGGCGGCCCAGAATCATGGCCATAATACGGCAGACTATGATAATCACCAACATCTGTAACAGCAACAGCGAGAGTGGCGTGCCTAGAACCGGTCCCCCGGCCAGGGCCATCGTGGCGGCCGTCATGGTGATGGCAACAGCGCCGCCAGGGCGAGTCGTTCAATAGGCGATATGAAAATGCGAGAAGACAACGGTGGCGCTGTCGTGTCAGTCAGCAGTCATGATCCACAATTAGGATAACGAGAGTGACCGGATGGCGTGCGGTAGTGGTATCGGTTTTTTTTATTCCTTTTCACTTCTTCACATACCCACCTGATCGCTCGTTTCCTCGGTGCCCCTCGCATCTCATGCTGCAGTACAACCTGACTCAGCGACCAGGCCCGAGGTCTGCTTGCTTTTTCAATGACGAGCTCGGCGCGATAGATACCTGCGTTCACAGCGGACGAGGTGCGTACGCCTCTGGGACCTGCTTGGCTCTCCGTTGCTCGCCGTGCTGCGACCGGTTTCATGTCCGACATTCCGGCTCCCGCGCTGGCGCGATGTTCACGAAGACCCGCTCGCGGCGGTCTCGCCTGTGTGACCCTGTGCGCCAGTCCCGGTGGCGTGCTTACGGCGGCCAACGTCGTCGCACGTGCATGAGCGGTCTTTTTCATCGTCCGGAGGTACATCGCTTGTGGGACTAACTACGGGACCCCCGCCCGCTTGGGTTCTCATGATCGACCAGCCTGCTGCCGCCGCAAGGGTCCGCTCGGCCCCCGCCGGTGGCCTGCTCGGCTCAGGGATCAAGACATGGCCATGGGCTGGAGACGTCGGCGTCGGCGTCGAGGGGACGACAGCCCCGCCGCGCCCGAGGAGGCGGTTGGGGAAACGTCGTGAGGCTGGTGCGCGCCACCGTCACGCCGCCTCTGCTCTCGCCGCCGCTGCTCTCGCCGCCGCCGCCACCGTCGCAGCCATGCATGCCGTGCAACAGGATGGGAGGATGCGCATCGAACACCCCGCTTACCACCGGTGTCGTGTGCTGCACTTCCCAGCTCAGCTGAGCGCGCTAACTCCGCTCACGCTAGGCGCAAGCATGGCCCGGTCGCCGCGAGATGCGCCCACGCCACGTCGAGCAGCACTGCCGGGCAATCCCCAAGCACATGCCGCATAGCCTGTGTCGTGCGACAGGACGAGCGCGCTTCGGGGGTCGTAGGCCGAGAGCGAAGGCGCTCCGGCGCGGAAAGGCGGATGACGGGCGATGCCGATAGCAATGCCAGCGACACCATCGCACCGGCACCGGCACCCCATGCGCCCCGGCACCGGCAGCTCACCGCGACACACGCCGCGGGCCAAGCTCCGTGCTGCATCGATTGTGGGCCGATTCTGGACGAGGTCGGGGGACCCTCTAAGGTGGCCGCGGCCCTCTCCGCTTGTAGGAGCATAGAGCACCGTCAAGGCCGCACCGGACTCCGGCAGACGGCCGGCGGCACTCCTCGTCCGGTCGGGGTCGGGTCCTCGTTTTCACGCGTCGTCGTCGAGCTCTCGCAGGGAGCACCCACAGGGAGCATACACCCATGGGGAAGAAAAAGAGCCATGGTGATGGATCGCTTCGAGCGAAACAGGCCGTATCCAAACCGCTCCATAACCCTGTCACGGCGAGCCATCATTTGCGATCACTCGCGGAGCACCTGCCGGAGACGACGGCATCAACTATACTTCTCGATGGGTTTCCCGTGGATGAGGGTTTGATGTCATTGTTCTGGGGGGCGATCCATTTGTGTTCTGGCGATCAAAAATATACCATCCCGAAATTTTCCATCGGATCGCGTGTTTTGGTCGAGACTTAGGTGTGATGATGAAACTGCATGATGGGTAAATGCATGCCCAGGCCGGCTTTTGATGCCTCGAGGAGATGGTGATAGTGATGACGATGACGGGGTACGGCGGACCACTTCTGCGGCGCCACCGCCCCCGGGTCGCCTTCCCGCGGCCGTGTCCTGACGAACACCACCGCGCAACACAGCGGTATGCCCATCATCGATGCCATCATCGTCGGCGGATCATCAAGAACGAGCGTATGGCGCCACGCCGCAGACCGTGCCACCCACGCGTTGCGATCGCGCCATATCGCGCTGCTGGGGTCTCCCCGATAGCGTCTGCTCGACGGGCTCCTGCAGCATGGCTACCACCGAGGAGCAAAGGTCAAGTCTTCCGCCGAGAAAAGCGAAGTTGGCACGTCGGCGTGGCGTGTACCCACGATCTCATTACGAAATGTCCCTCGACCATCCTTGGATGGCGACTTTCCGAGCTCGTTTCGTCTCGATGCCGCATCAGGTCATCTGTCCTGGTCCGGCTTGACGCGACAGGTCACTCCACGCCACGCTGGGCCGGACCGTCTCATTCCCGCTCCCGCTCCCGGCGCGTCGCTTGTGACTTGGGGCATCGAGGCCGATGAGACCGCGACATGGGGCGCTCTCGTCGATGAGCGCGCCGGCTGCGGAGCCCTTCTGCGGGAGCACGCAGCATGTGCTGCATCGCCGCAAGGCTTCGCCTCTGCCACCCCCGCGTGCGCCATCTGGCGATGGATTCCCTCGCGCGCCTTGCATCGGCCCTGGCACGGCAGGATACGGGGGTGGCGAGCCTCCTCTGACGGCTCGCTTCGTGAAGGCGGTGCCGGGACCATCAAGCCCCCGCTTGGCGGAGTTGGGGACCAAGGGCCAGAGCCCTGCCGAGTGCTCCGTGGCGCTTCACGGGTTCGATCCGCTAGGCGACGGCCATGGGTGAGCAAGTGTGAGTGACAGACTCCGAGCATCCATACATCCATGGCCATGTCCCTTGCTTCGCCTTGTCGTTCGCACCGAAGAGCGAGATGCCTGTGTTGCGGATGGCGCAGAGGCGGCGATAACAGCTCTGGCTGAAAACATTCGCCTTTTGAGAAGTCCTTTTTTTCCTTTTTTTTTCTTTCGGCTAGTTATCGCAGCGGTGGCAACCAAGACGTCACAGAAGGCAGGGGACGGAGCTCATCTGACAACTCCGCATCGCCCGCCGCACGCCGCCGCGTGCCGCATGGAGCGCCCTCTGGAGCGGGCGGAAGCCGACCAAGAGAACGCGACGCCACCTCCACCGTGACATCAGAATCGCTATCGATGTCCAGACGCCTCGCCTCATCACTCCGCTTTGGTGGACCAAGCACGATCGTGGTGAGTCGGCCACAACGCCCCGGGGGAAGGGCAGCCCTGGCGGCCGCGACGCCATCGGCCGTGGCCTTCACGGGAGCTCGCCTGGTCAATCTGCCCATGTCCCCGCAGGCGAGGAGGGTCTTGTCCCACCCGTGTTGGCGCCGCAGAGGGGGCAGGGCAGCTCGTCGCCGGTGCCACTCACGCACGCACCACCTTGCCTGCCGATGCATCGTGCAGCATGATGGTATCGCATGGAACTCTGGCAGACCGCAGCCACTGTGTCACATTTGAATGTCGGTGGGCGCTGAGGAGTGCTGAGCGCCCGGACTGAATCCGCGCGCGTGAATTTGCTTAAATAGAGAGGGGCGATCGATGCTCGTGCGCGGACCGAGGCGATGCGCGCTTCGCATATGCAAGCAGCATGGAGGGCTGTGCGTGACCGTCGTAGGAGCGAGAAAGAGAGGGAGAGAAAGCTGCTCGTGCCTGCTGAGCGTCGGGTATATGGCACAGTGTCGAAAGCGGTCGGGCTGCAGTGGAGACAGATGTTGGAACGGGGATGGGAGGCACGTGTACGAGATGGCGCCGATCGATGCTTCTATAAAGCGCAGTGCTCGGTCTCGCCAGCGATCACCATCCTCTGCCTGACCTGTCAGAAACGCTCTCGTGATTTCAACAGCTGTAAACCTGACTTTCATTGTCGGCAATCAAGCTTTACATTCTCACTAGATTCAGGACGCCTTGTCAAGCCGGCCTCGTAGACGGCGCTTTTGTTTCTCGCACCAAAATCCGTGACAACTCGTTACAAATCCCAGCCGCTATTACAAACTCTGCTTTGCGTCATTATACCCAGCGACATTGTTGAAGCGATTTTGCAGCAAGGGGTGCAGATGCCCCCATCGAGCATTGCATTGCATTGAGTTGTTACTCGCTTCTTGAAGTCACGCCGTCATGGTGGAGACGCTCGCCCTTGCGGGCGGCTCCGTGCTAGCGACGCCCTTGTCGCTGCTGCTCCTACAGATGCTGATGATTGTCGTCGTCTCGCGTCTGCTGGCCATGGTGCTCCGGCGCATCGGACAACCGAGCGTGATTGCTGAGATTCTCACGGGGATCTTGCTCGGCCCCTCGGTACTCAGCCGCATTCCCTCCTTTGCGGAGCATGTATTCCCTGAGCGAAGCATGCCCTTCCTCAAGATCTTTGCAGATATTGGCCTGATTCTCTTCATTTTTATCACTTCGCTCGAACTCGAGCTCTCGCGCATGGGCAAGCAGCTCCGCCAGAGCGCGCTGATTTCGCTCTCCGGTATCATTGTGCCCTTCGGATTGGGCGCCGCCGTCGCCGTCCACATCTACAATGTGTTAGGCGATCCGGAAGTACCGTTCACCACGTTCATGCTGTTTGTGGCCACCGCCATGTCCGCCACCGCCTTGCCCGTGTTGGCGCGCATTCTGACGGAGACGGGGTCCATCCGCACCACCGTCGGTCAAGTCGCACTCGCCGCCGCGGCCGTAGATGACATCGTCGCATGGACGCTGATGGTCGTCGTCATCGCGATGGTGAGCAACACGGGCCAGAACATCTTTGCGCTGTGGGTCTTTCTGCTCGTGGTCGGGTACACAGCCTTTATGTGGTTTGCCGTCCGCCCCGTGTTGCGCCGGTTCGTGCTCCGATGGGGCCGACGCCAGCCAAATGGCGACGCCACCGTGACGCCCATGCTGCTGTTTGTCATTCTCGCGTTGCTGCTGGCGAGCACGTGGTTCACCGAATCGATTTGCGGGATCCATGCATTGTTTGGCGCCGTTATCATGGGTGTGATTACACCGCACGATGATGGTTTTGCGGAAGCCCTGGCTGAGGGCCTCGAAGACCTCACGTCGCAGTTGTTTGTTCCACTCTACTTTGCCTCAATTGGCCTTAAGACTCAGGTTGGTCTTCTTTCAACCGGTGCCATCTGGGGAATCGAGTTTCTCGTGCTGGTGAGCGCGTTCGCCGGTAAAATGATTGGCTCGACGCTTGCAGGACGCTATGCCCCCGGTCCCAACTTTACGTGGCGCGAGAGCGCGGCCATCGGTATTCTCATGTCGAACAAGGGCCTTGTCGAGCTGATCATTCTGAGCATCGGTCTCGAGGCCGGCGTCATTTCCGAAACGCTGTACGCAGTGATGGTTGTCATGGCCATCGCGACGACCACCCTGACCCAGCCGTTGCTCAAGTTGACTTACCCGAAGAAGTACTGGAAATTCCCCGGCGACAACAGCGCTCCGCGCTCGGACACCATGCCCTTTATTAACACGGAGAGCACGCGCGATGCGCAGGGGAAAGCCCAGCCCGCCAAGATCTTGCGTCTTTTGCGGACCTCTGACAAGCTCCGTGTCATGGTCTGCCTGCCGTCGACAACGGCCGTGTCGTCCATGGCCCGGATCACCTCGCAGCTCGTCCGCGCTCATCCGCCGCCTATAGCCACATCCGCCTCGGGCGCCGCGCCCACGGCGCTGCCACAGCCGCGCATCCAGTTGACCGCGCTGCGCCTGCTGCCCCTGTCGGCGTCGCGCCACTCAGCCGTGATGCGTGCCGCACACGCCCCGGAACGCATGGCGCAGGCTGACCCGGCGCTTTCGCTGTTCGCGTCCTTCATGAACGTCGACGCCCACAACGCCCCCGAAGCCAGCGGCCTCCACCGGCAAGCACAGCAAGGCAGCATGTTTCTGCGTACGCTGCTCGCCATCGTTGGCGCGAGTGACGCCGGCGCCGAGGACGTCACGGTGACCGCGGCCGCAGTCTCGGCGCAGGTGGTGCTGCTCCCCTTAAGTCTGGTGCATCCTGTTGTGTCGACGGCCTATGCGGGGGCCCATGCCGGCGCCGGCGACGGGCTGCTGGCGACGTCGGTGCGCACCGACCGGCTCGTTGTCGATCCGGAAAATCTGTCTCAGAGGACGCTGTTGAAGCGCACCGTCGAGCGGTCGCCGTCGACGGTCGTTGTCGTGCTGGACCGCGGGTTCGGGGACATGCCGCAGATGTGGACCACTAGCACCAGTATGACGGGTCCGGCCCGCGAGCCGCCGCGCAACCTCATCCGGCGCTACCACAAGCGCGTGCTGCTCATCTTCCAGGGCGGCCACGCTGATCTCGAAGCGCTAAAGTTCGTCGCCCGGCTCTGTGGCTTGGTGCCCAGCGCCGACGACGTCTCTGAGGACTGGACCCACGCCGCCGCCGGGAGGCCCTCGCGCTCTCAGATGGACATGACTGACTGGAAGATCGATGTCCTTGTCGTCGACACGACGGCACCCGTCGTTGCGATGCCGAAGCCGACCGAGCTGCTGCGCGCGCGCCGCCCGAGCGAAACCTTCTCGGTGCGCATGGGCATCGCCGGTCCCGGGGCTAAGCCCGCGCCGGCGGCCGCCGCGAAGGCCGCGCCGCCGCCGCCGCCGCCGCCGCCGCTGCCGTCGTCCCCATCGTCGACGGCGACGCTGGCCATGGCCCCCCCGGCGGCGGCGCCGGTCTCGGTGCCCGCCACGCCGCTGGCCTCGCTGCCGGAGCGCCTCAGTAGCGAATGCCACACCTCGCTGGTCGAGCAGTTTGCCTTGCTGGCGCCCGGCGTCGTGCATCTGCACGCGTGCCCGCCGGCGGTCAATCCCGCCGCGGAGGTGCTTTCGTTCTGCCGCCGCGAGGCCTACGAAGGTCGTGACGCGGTCGTGCTGGGTGCGTCGGCGCTCGCGTGGGTCGTGCGCGCGGGCATCGACGACACGGAGTCCCGCCCGCCGTCGTTGACGGACACGCGCGCCTCATCGATGACGGAGATTGCGACGCCGCCGGTGCCCAACAATCCGGCCGCGTCGACCGCCGTCCACATCGGTGTCGCAGACGCTGCGGCCGGGGCGCTCGGCCAGAGCCCCGGCCAGGGCCACGCGACGGCGCCTGGGACCGGCACCGGGCTGGGTCGTTACAGGCTGCAGACCTGGGCCGAGAGCATGGCCGCCGTGAGTATCTTTGCCGTGCATCCGCCCGCGCGCGGCCAAGCAGCCGAGTCGTCGATGCTGCTGTCGCCCGTTTAATACAATACACGTCGTCGATGTTCCGGCCACGAGCCTTGAGGCTGATGTCGATGTCGACAATGTCGACGAGCGACGGCGGTCCCTCACCACAAGTGGATGGTGTACATCGGCGTCAGCAAAGAGCATGGGGAAAAAAAGGATTGCAATTTATTTGGCACTCGATACACAAAAGCGGGGCCGCAGAGGTTCGGAGGAGGAAGTCCGCGGCGGTTCACCCGTCTTTTCGCAGCTCGGGGGTCGGCCTCTCGCTGTCGGGCGCCGGCGACCCGAACAGCTGCTGGTCCACCGAGAGCATGGCCCCGCCATGCCGTCGCGAGGCGCCGGCCCCGACGCCGGGGCTCGCCCCCATCTCATCGTGGAGCGGCCCCACCGGACGGGTGCCCGGCGGCCGCGCGTTCATACTGTCCTCTGCTTGGTTCTAGTGGACGCGGGTGGGCGAGGCGCTCGACGACACCGCGGTCGGACGGAGGTGGAGCATCTTCATTGGCCCCGCCGTGACGCCGCTGGTCGTGTCCGGGTGGGCTACGGGCAGGTAACGGCTGCGCGCCTGGCGCTCGACGTACTCGACGCGGGAATACCATGCGCCGCCCGCGAGCGTGACGACGATCCCCATCGCGTTGATGGCGTTGATGTGGAGGTGGAAAATGGCAATGGCAAGCACGATGGAGAGCACCTGCTTGATGTTGGCCGCAACCGAAATGGTCAATGGCGAGGTGCGCTGGTTCGCGGCAAAGGAGATCCAGTTCAGCCCGAAGGCTAGCATGCCATTAATCATCAGCGCCGCGACGACGACGGGGGTCATCTGTGTGGCCAGATAGATGCGCAGCCGGCTGAGCTCGCCGGTGATGGCCGCATAGAGGGCGACCTGGACGAAAGCGAGTGGCGCCATCCGCATCAGCAGATCCAGCGGGTGCAGCTTGATCCGCCCCGTCAGCACGCGGTTGGTGATCACGGTCTTCGCGGCGGCGAGCAGGGTCCCCAGGATGGTGAGGATCATCCCGGCAGCCGTGTAGCCATACTCGCCGATGGTGGCGAGGGCGACGCCCACAATGATCGGCACGAGGGCGACATAGACGGCGCGCGGAAACTGTTTCTTGAGGAAGAAAACGGAGATGAGCACTGTAAAGAACGGCACCGTGCTGCGGACGACCTGGTGGAAGGGCACCGTGACCATATGGAGCGAGACGTTACTGACGGCAATATTGATCGTGTACAGCACGGAGAACATGAGCATGAGACTGTTCTCGCTGGCGGTCAGCGTCACCGGCTGGAAGACGCCAGCGGAGGCGCACGCCATCGATCCAATCGCACCAAAGAACACGTGCACGCCTGTCAAGGTCCACGGGAACGGAAATTCAAAGAGCTGCATCATCATCTTGTTGTACAACGTCAACGACAGGTTGAAGACAAAGTACAGCGCAATATAGACAGCGGGGTGGTCGAGGCGCGCCATCACGGCCCGGAGCCGCTCGGACGGCGGCGCATGGCTTCCAGCCGATGACAGTCGGGAGATATGCATCATGGACACGTCTCGGGCTGTTCGGCATGCGCACACCCTGCGTCACGACGCCGGATGCTGCCGCTCAGCGTTATCACGCGCCTGATTGAAGATCACGCACGAGAGGGTGGCGACGGCGGCGCTGGCGGTGATTGGGCACGATGATTGGGCGCGATCGATGCCGGGAAGATGCCGGGCTGCCATAGAGCGAGGTCCGCAGTCGGCCTAGCTGCCTAGCTGTGTTGCGATGCGATGCGATACTTATGAACACGCGTAACCGCGGTCAGTCACACGGAGGATGGCAATGGCCGCTCAAGAGAGAGGAAGACATGCAGGCCAGGCAAGTACGAAGGATCACAGCGCGTCTGGAGAAACGGGCTGCTGGACTGATCCGCCGCCTGCGATCGCGCATCCGAACCGTTGAATCGAACCGGCTCGGAACCGCGGAGCAGCGCGGATCGGGCTGCAAACGACCAGACCCGACGGGATCGGAACAGGACGGAGCGCAGCGGAGCCAACCACGGCCCGGCTCTGGAAAGACGGGGAGAGGAGTGGAAAGACGGGAAACCGGGGAAACCTCACGAGGAGAGGAGCAGTGGCACAGCGCGGAGGTGCTGGCCCGGCACCCGGCGGCAACGGGCAGGCGTAACCACGCGGCCCGACACCGAGAAGGTGAACTCCGTAAGAGATTTGAAACGCCGCTCGCACGGCTACATGACCACCCCGCGCGAGCGCCGATCGCACGGACGGCGTCGAGCCAAGGAAGATGGGGCCGCTGCGGGCGTTCTCGTCGTCGAGCGATGGCCAACTGCGGGAGAAGGTCAACCAATGGTGGGTGCAGCACAGGACAGCAACACCGTACAGGAAGGGTGAAGATCGGCACGCCACGCGTCGGAGGTATGGGCCCGAGAGAAGGGGCACGGGCACGTGGGTGCGGCGGGAACGTATGAGCAACGGAGACGACGCGGGTAAGATAACGAGATACGTCTCCGCTGGACAGAAGAGCATCGATATGGCGGCATGATGATCGTCCATAGGGATCGTCGTCTTTGCGCAGCGCAGCGCGTCGCCAAGCCCACGTGATGAGCGCCAGCGGGCGTCTCACCGCCACTCCTGTGGCGAGGAAAACCCGGTGTGGCGGAGGGAATCGGGGCAGGCCGCGCCGGGCTGAAACAGCGGTCCATCACGCGAGGGTGCAGCGGCGCCGGCGGCCGGCCGCCCGATGGCGTTCGCCGTCCAAGCCTCGCCGTGGTAAGTATTCATCTTCGCCGTTCCCGATGAGGGGCGATGCCGCTTCGCCCAATGCGTCGTCGCGACGCCGCGACTCGCCTGCCGCTCTCGAAGGCCAACCGCGGACTCAGCCATTCCAAACCGAGGCATCGGGCGCCGCGCCAGGTCGGCCGCACGATCGACATGCTGGCGTTGTTCAGCAAGGCCGGTAAGCCAAGCGAGACCAGCAAGCCAAGCCCAGTGAGCCAAGCCGACCCCCGGATGGATGGACGGACGAATGGACCGATGGATGGGATCCCCGTGCCGGCCGCCGGTACCAAGTTCCCTTCAAACATAAGCACGAAAAATGAGTTTTGTCACGGCAATTTTGACCCGACCGGAGGTGTCAGCCATCGCTTCGGCCGGCGGATCCCCAGCGGCCTCCCTCGGCTATACCGGGCAGCACGAGACGCGGACCAGGCCGTCGCTCAAGCCGTCAAAGGCCATCGACGGAAACAGGTCGGACCCGCTACCACACGACGCTTCCGATCATGGCGACGGAAGAGATTCGCGGGACGCAGACAATGTAGCCAGATCCAGAGCGATCGCGGTGGCCACGCCATCCTACTCTCGAATCCATTACAGGATCATATCGTCATGCAAGCCGCCGTCTTGCGCGTCGTCGAAGAGATCATCAAAACGGGTGTCGAAGGTCTGTGCAAAAGGATCATGCATCCCGTTCGCCAGCATCGGGCCCGCGCCGGTGGCGCCGCGCATGGGCGGGTCATCGTAGTTGCTGCTGTTGCGACCACCGCCCGGGGCGCCGCCGCGCGTCCGTCCACCCCCACGGTTCCCGCGGCCCCGAGCACGGGCCCGACCGCGGGCACGCGGCGCCCGCACATTTCGGCTCCCGCTGGCGCGACCTCCCCGCGTCGTAGAAAGGATTGAAGAGTCCTCTCCGTCAAACGCCGCGGCGGCCGGCGCGAGCTTCCGGTCGCTGTAGGACGGTGACGGCGGCGGCGGCGGGTCCGCCATCGCGTCCTCCCACTCAAAGTACGCGCACCGGCTGACTTGTTTGCCGCACCGCCAAAAGGCGCGACCGGCGTTGGCGCCCGTACCGCTGCGCTCGGAGGCGACGAGCCGCGTCGCGACGAGTCGGCACTGGCAGCGCGGTTTGCGCGACTCGACGGGGCGGAGTGCCTGGGCCGCCATGGCGCGGAACTCGGCGAGACGAGCGGCGCCTGGATCCTCCGGGCCGCCGGCGGGATCCGGGAAGGCCGACGCCGTGGCGGCGGTCGCGCCGAGGGCCGTGCCCACGTGGCGCGCAGACACGAAGCCCGCATGGGCGATGCCCACCGGCCGCGACCGACCCCTGTCGGCGCGGGTGGGGCCACCGCCAGCGCCGTAGGAAGACGCGGCCTGACCCCGAGAAGCACAGGCGGCGTCGTAACGAGAGCCGCCGCTGGGTCTTGAACCGGCATCGGCTGCGGAAGACCCCGAAGAGGCGGTGGATGGGATCGAGCATATCACGCAGGACTCCGCTACGGCGCGGTCGCTTGTCACACGGACGCGGGCTCGGCCACAGGTCGTGCATGTCTCGGGATGCCGAGAGGCCACGTGAGTGGTGCCCACCGGGAAAAAGACGGACCGCCGACAGGACGGGTAGCCGCTGCATCCGATCATCCATTTGAGTGCCGATGTGGACGCGACGTCGTGTGACGCCCCGTCCGGCGGCTTTGGTCGAAACGACTTGATATGGAGCGCCCCGCCACAATCAGGGCAGGCACCCACATCTGAAAGCGTTGATGCCGATAATGATGCCGATAATGATGCTGATGCTGATGCTGATGCTGGTGTTGATGCTGAAACTAAAACTGGTATTGATGCTCGAGCTGAGATGGCTGACGGCGTGAGCATGGTCCGTTCCGTCTCCTTCGCCGCCCCGTGTCCAAAGTACAACGAACACGCTTCTTCAAGTTTGACGCGCTGGTTGAGCACTTGAAGAAACACATCGCGGTAGCTTCGAACGGCGTCGCGGACGACCTGCTCGCGCTGCTTGGCGCCGCTGCAAATATCGACCATAGTTCGCTCCATCGCAGCGCGGAGGTTCGGGCGCGCGAGATTAACGCCGATGGCCATCGCATCGTAACCCGCGATGAGCGCGATGCCGAGCGTCGTGGGGGTGATGGCCGCGCCCTCTTTGGCGGCATACTGGCGTTCAAAAAGCTTCTTGATGTGCTCGTGAATCGTGGCGTCGGTGCCAATCCCACTCTTATCCATCAGACTGATCAGATCGGCTTCCGTCAGCAACCGCGGCGCGGTCGTTTTTCCCGTAGCAATCGTGAACACATCGGGAACAATGACATCGCCGGGTCGGAAGGTCGGCAGCAGCCGCCCTGTCCAACGTTCATACGGGTAGACACGGTACCATGCCGGATCGAGGATCATTGTCCCCGACGCGGTAAAGACCTCGTCTCGCACGTGGGCTTCGACGGTGGTTTCCTGGCCCATAGCGGCTTTGGAGCAGCATGCCAGAAATCGCCGCGTCACAAACTCGAAGATGCGCCGCTCATCGCCCTGCAACGCATGGCCGCTCTTGACGGGGTGAATGGGCGGATGGGCCTTATCGTTATGCTGACCACGGCGCGGGAACTGGAAACCTCCGTCTTCCAGGAGGAAGTGGGCGTATGGGCCGAACGCAGGGTCGCTGGTCTGCTGGCCGATCAGGTCCCGCAGCGGGAACGTCGGCTCAAACTCATCCGTCTCGGTGCGCGGATACGAAATGAACCCTTGGTTGTAGAGAGCTTCGGCGAGTGTCATCACGCGGTCGGAGGCGAGTCGGAGTTTTGTCGAGCAGGCGCGCTGCATCTCGACGGTCGTCAGCGGCAGCGGCGGCCGACGCGTGGTGGGTCGTGAGTTCACACGAATGATGCGCGCGGACGCCTGGCCCCGCGCGTCGAAGCACCGCGCATACAGCGCTTGGGCCACGGCGTCATCAAACACGTGGCCCTTCTGCCAGGCAAAGCTGACGGTCTGGTCACTCGTGTCGCTGGCGGTTTCGCCGATCGCGGGAGACTTTAATCGCATCTCGATCTTCCAAAATGTTTCACTCACGAAGCGGCTTGCCTCGAGATAGCGGTACACGACAAACCCGAGCGTGGGGAATTGGCAGCTGCCGTAACTGAGAAGTTTGGATTTGGCGCGACCGTGTGCGTGTTGGGGCGCTTCCTGGAACTCTGCGAAGGCGGCGCCGAGGTGGAGCGTCTGGAATCGGGTGAAGGCCGCGCCCACGCGGAGGTCCAGCTCCTGGCGCGCCTCGACCGCCATCGCTTGGCGGAGGTCGAGGTCAACGGGCTGGGCCCAGGCGCGCAGCACTTCGGGGGCTTGGACAACGGAAAACCGAGCGCGACGGACCTGAATTGCAGGCCGTGCGGTCCGGCAAACTTCGGCGACCTCCCATCCAATATTCTCGCCCTCGCGGTCGCAGTCGGTCCAGATAAACAGCACGTCGGCGTGCCGCGCCTCGCTGCGAAGGTTGCGTGCCAACGCGTCCATGTCGGCCCGCACGGCCTTCCGGATCGGCGCGTCAAAGAGGTCCTGGAAGGCGCAGCTCCGCCAGCCACGGTAGTGATCGGGAAAGTCCATCTCCATGAGATGGCCGAGCAGGGCCGTCATGACGACCTCGCAGTCCTGGCCTTGGAAGCGCGAGCGGAAGCAGTAGTTTTTGATATATTTGTTGTCCGTCGGCCGCGTCTGCGCGCTGTCATTCGAAAGAATCCGTGAGACCGCTTTCGAAATGGAGGGTTTCTCCGCGACACACAAGACCTTCATGGCGGCGTGCGATTTGCAGAGACGGCGTCGACGGCCATCGGCGAGCGTGAAGCAAAAAGCGGATGCATGAACCCTCGTGGCTCAAAGACTAAGCAGCGTATCGCGTATTGCGCTGGGACTCAGGCGTCACCCGCGCGCCCTTCGCTGTGCTGTCGCTAATTCGTCGTCGTCGGACGCGGCAGGGCCGCGAGCGATCGGTCCGGCTCGTTCAAGGCGATCGGCCGGCCATCGCCGCCACGGAAGAACAGCGTTGTGCCGGACGACGTGGACGCGACAACTGCAGCAGCTTGACGGACACGCAACAGTCCTGGACGCCCCGTCGAGGCGACCTCTACCAAAGAGTCTGCGTGGTGGCTAGGGCGATGGAAAGTGGAAAGAGGAGCACCAAGAGTGGCCGCAGACTGAAGGGCAGGTGGGACCGGTAGTGCTGGGAGATGTGCAGTGTACAGTGTTGGGAAAAGAAGCACTGTGGTAGGTGGCGTGCCGAGCACGACGCCATGACGACTGTTTCCGAACACGATCATAGGGATATTGAAGGCCGCCATAGGGTCCAGCTGGTGCATGTGATTGGCCGACGGTCGGATCGGAGTCGGGTCCCGGCTGGAAGGGGCGGGGTGACCCGCCACCCTGCGCTTCGGCTACGCGCAGCCTTGCGGGGGCGGTTCCACACAACTTTTAAGCACCGCCTCGGCATCCTGCCCGCGACGTGGCACTGTCGCCCGTTCATGGGCGACGGCCCGCAGGTCGGACGCGAGGGCGATCGGCACGACGATCAGGCTTCTCATTAATTTTACATGAGACGGAGATATTTCTTCATTTGTGAGAGCATTTGAGCGGCTTCGGGCTGCGTGGCGGCTTCGAGCATATCAAAAACCTGTTCCAGCACCTCAGCGGGCTGATCGCCCTGCAGAACTTGCTGGAAGCAGCCGGCGCAAGCACCTGCTTTGCCGTCCCAGAATTCAGGCAGGCGGTCGAGCTTGTCCAGTACATCGAAGGCGCGCGCTGCATACAGGTACTGCTCCTGCCCGTAGAACTCATTCGCAATCATCTGGAGTAACACGAACGACTCGGAACTCGTGTCTAGCATCAGATAAAGATCCCATGCATCTTTGGGCTTCTTGTTGTGAATGTAGCACCGTGCCAGATGAGATAGATACACGTACTCGGCGCGCATAGCCTCTGACTTGACGGCGAGCAGGGAGACCTCGGCTTCGGCATAGTCCCCGAGGGCGACCTGAATCTGCCCAAAATTGTAGTTAAAGCTGTCGTTCTGACCAAAGTACGCTTTGATCGATTTCATGTACGTCTCAGCATCCTTGTATTGCTTAAGCAGGAAATAGCACGAAGCCATACACTGCCGTCCCGGAATCGTGTCGCACTCGCTGGCTGAGGCGCCGACGAGCTGGAAATACTGCTGGGCCGTCTTGATATGCTCGGCATTGTCTGTGGTTTGGCCCACCGTCACGTAGCAGACCGCCTTTAGGATATACTCGTTAGGGCTCATGGGATCCACGCTTTCGATCAGAGCTAGTGCCTGCTCAGGGTCTTTGTGGCGCAGGTGCCAGATAACAAGATTCAGACGTGCTTCCGGAAGCGTATCGAGCAGGCCGGTCAGCGTTCCTAGTGAGCCCTCACCTTCGCGGAACACGGTCATGTTGTGATTGATCAGATCAGCAGCAAATCCGAAAGCACGAGTGCCCTTGTCGAGCAATGGTTTCAAGTCCAATTCAGCTGTCTTGCCGTTGTATAGGCGGAAGTCGTTGCAGGCCTTCAGATTGAGCGCGGTCATGCTTTCGGGATGGTCTTGCAAATAGCTCGTCAAGATCTCTTGCGATATATCGAAGTAGTCCAGACGGTGATAGCACATGGCCAAATAGACTTTTACGGCATGATCGGCTGGATATTCTTCTTGTAACCGTTTGTAAACGTCCACGGCTTCTTGGTAGTGACCACGCAGGTAGTGCACCGAGGCCAAGCAGCACTGGTCTTCTGGAATATCTTGAAGATTGTGATGGTATCCCATCAACCGCTTCTCGTCGCCGGCCTTGTGCGCGAGATGGAAGAGTAACCGGTTCTGAATTTTGGACGCCTTTAAGGCTTGGGCATGTTTGTCCGCTTCTTCATACATGCCCGAAAAGAATTCGCAAATGGCTCGGTTTAGCAGAACATCTTGATCTTTTTCGCCTTGCTCCATCAGCTGCTCATAAAGATGTAGCGCTTTGGCAAAATCACGCTGTTGGCACAATACATACGCATACCAGAGCCGCTCTGTGCGTGTTAGCTCTCGCGTCGTTTGATTGAACTAAGTATACCCGAAGAGCAAGCAGGGCCCGAGTATCACACAGTGAACATGTCCAAAACAATCGTTGAAAAACCCAGTAATTGATTGAAGTGAGCGTGTCTGCATCTAGACCGTCGTGGCCGTCATTAGCATTATGATGCTTTATCACTGGGGGGGATAGCATCGGCACAAGAACAACGCCGCTTGTTCATAGAATTCTAAGGCGATCAGAGTTCTATCTTTCATACCTCTAGGATGGTTTGTGCGCCGACAAAATCACGCTGACTGACTAGCGATTCAAATGAAGGCACGGCCTGCGCGGTGTCCCCAACCGTAGACAGCGTGAACCCGGGCTGGGTCTTTTTGTCGGCCGGAAGCGCCGGCTTCGCGCGTGAAAGCAGCTGCACGCGTATCCAAAAATTAGAAAAGCAGGTGAGCGAAATAGTAACAAAAGATCAGTACGTCGTTGAACATGACACTTGGAACGTAAGACGTTGATGCCCGCGATGATGAACCCCTGGTGGAGCACACGTTACCATTTTGATGCCCAATGGGTGGAGAGGACGCGAGCACGGGATCAGGCAATTCGTTGCGAATGACGCCGACGCTGCCAATCGACACCGATATCAATGCGGATACAGGTACTCGATGCGATCACCGAAATCCCATGCACCGTCGGTGACGCCGAGCGCCGAAATATGGGGCGGGCGCGGTGCGATCGCAGATGCTGTCCAGCAGCAGCGGCAAAGGGAATTTTGTTCAAAACCGGTCACGATCTCGCCGACGGCGGATAGCTTGGCGGCGCTTCACCGTCTGCTCTCGTGCTCTGGATCGGCGTGCACGGCGACAGTGTGCGCTCACCTCGGACGTGACGATGGTGATATATGACTGCACGTCTAAAAAACGCGGGGTTCGGCAGGAAGCAATGGACTGTCCCACGGCTTGATCTGCAGTTGTCGCGGGAAGACGCGCGCTGATCATGAACAAGCTCGCAACAAACGACAAACGATGGGATATAACAACATCATCAATAAACGAACAAAGATACGTTTTAACCGGATCAAGAATGCGCAGGTATGACAGTGGGACACAAGACGGAAGCTCTCCGGAGCAATGTCACCGTCGTGGCCACGCGCAAGCAGCCTGCCTTGTCGACATCGTCACACTGACTTGACGACCGTCCCTCAAAAAGCGATGGCTGCTTCGACTCAAAATGGTTCTCTGGCTGAATTTCCAGACCGATGCTTGTACGGCACTTGGATGACCATGCGGGACAACCCTTCTTTGGCGGGACTCTCTCTTCGCCGTCGCTGACGGATCCGCTCGCTCGGAGCCTAGATCAGGTGTGGCTTGCGGCCGTCGGGCCGTCGGGCCTACGCATGAGAGACTTCCACCTTTTGTGCTCCGAAAAAAATTTGACCGCCGCTCGACTCCACCCCGTCGTGTGTCATTGAGGTTCACGAATTGGGATCACACCGTTGCAAAATGACCACAGTCTTTCCCGACCGGCTTTACACGTTTTACACAGGACTAGATTCGTCTCTGCATGCAGCTGCCTCGTCTGGATAGCGTTTTATAACTGCTTGCGTAGCGCGTTCACGCTTCGCGTCGCGATTCCGGGTCGTATTGTTTTCAATACACTGCTCGACGTGGTGGGGCAAACGACCGCAACAGGAGTAGGTGATGAGAATACAGAGCAGACGCCGAGGACACTCATGAATCGTGATAATGCCTCCCTGCTTGAGTACTTCAACGTTTGGCGTCCCAGTGCGGCGGCGGCCGTCGTGGCGGCGCATTGGCATTTGCAACGATATAGGAGGAAGCTTCGGTGGCAAGCCACTTGGCCCGCCATCGTTTCCGGCAGCCCCGCCACGCAGGGTGCACCGCGCATGGCCGTCTTCACGGATCACGGCAGTGGCGCATGATCCCATCGCCATCGCCGCCAACCCAGGCTCCTCAGCGCTACGACAATGATGATTACGCGTATTCGACTGATGCCCCACCACCAGGGTGCGGACGTCCCCATGTAGTCGCGGCCTCATCAGCACCGTCGCGTCCAAGAGCTTGCCGAAGCCTCTGATTCAAGGGAAAGTTTTCGCAGATCGCCCGGACATAGTCCCCTTGCATCCACCTCAGGCTCCGCCTGACTCCTTCCCGTTTGTAACCTGGGTGTCACAGGGGTCGTAGCTCGAAATCATTCGCCTGGACGAGGCCCAGCCGAACAAACTTCCGCATCTAAAGCCATTCGCCAGCAGCAGCAAAGCCAGCTTCAGGGTGCTCCTCACGATGGGTCATTGTGGCAAGCAAGCGTGCACAGGTCGACAAGTTGCATGGTGCAGAAAATTCCAGAGGAATGTGTCTTGTTCAAGAAGCCTTGAGTTAAACGGATTAGAATATCGCGAACTTGGGAATCCAAGATCTCTACGAGAGTCGGAGTGTATCAAGCAAAGAAGCCAGCAAGCAAGACGATCTCCAGTGCAGCACCTAACGGCGACAGCTTGAGCGAAATGAGGAGGACCGGAGAGCCACAATGAGAAAAGGAACGTTGAAACGATGGCGATCGTCTTGGAGTGCCGTGGAGGCTCATCCATCTGAAAACTCATATCCTGGAATGTCAAACACATGCGCCTCGCCGCTAAGACGAGGCCAAGACGTTCCTCGTAGTTATTGTGCGAGATGCCGCTGACATCGCAGAATACGCCATGGGGGCGACTGACGACGATGCGGTGGACGGCGCCCTCGGCCCCCTGAGCTCTGCCCCCGAAAGCCCGATCGGCATGTCGGACGACGCGTGGTTTGGCTCGCTGCCGTCGCGGAAGGCCGCACCTTGGTCTCGGAGTGCTCGTCGGCGGTGCCCCGCGGCGTGTGATGGATGGTACTCGTCGGCGCGTGGTCTTCGGCGGCCTCGTGAAGCAGCACGACCGCCAGCGGCCGGCCACGAGCGCCGTGACGGCGGGCCGCAGAGTGGATCAGGCTTGCTGCCTAGCATAAACCGTATGGCCGGCAGCCGCTCTTTCCTTTGAAAAGGTTTCGGCCATCCGGCATGTGGCGTGCGAGTTTTTGGGCACCAAAGGCGAGGCGTTTCCGGCAAGGGGCCCCCTCTATCGTGACGCGTCCCTGCTTGTCGCCGTTTCGATCCGCTGCGACGGTCCCCGGAGCGGAGTTGGGGCCGACAGGACCGATGTGTGCGGCTCGCCGAGCTCGCTTCGAACCTGTCGAAGTGGTAGCCTCAGTCATGGCGAATGCCATAGCTGATGGCTTAGTCGCCGCGAAATGTAAATGACGACCCATGGACGACCGATTTACACGATAAACTCATCCGCAACATAGGCGTCGGCCGAAGCACTTTGCCAGACCGCTGTTGCCGATAGCTGGAGGAGTCGCCGTCGCCGTCGCCACAACCTGTCTGTTGGTGGTCGTACGACCGCCCTTATCCTCCCGTGATTCCGGCCGATATTGCTCATCATTTTGTGCGCGCTCGTCCGCCTCTCTCGTTTCCCTCTCACACACCGTGTCGTGCCTACCCATCACCCAG
>ML014316.1:0-30813 GCA_003615045.1 Caulochytrium protostelioides | reverse complement strand
GACGCGGCCACGGACGCCTAGCGCGGCGCGGCCGGCGCGGCCGCTCCCCCGGGCGCGCCGCCCGCGGCGGCCACCCGCGGCGCGAGCAGCACCGGACGAAAAGCGACTTTCGCCGTCGTCGCGCCAACGAAGGCGAGGGTCGCGTGGGCGCCGCCCGCCGCGGCCGTCCCGGCGGCCGCGGCCACGGGCGTCGGCGATGCGGACGGCGATGCGGACGGCGATGCGGACGGCGATGCGGACGGCGATGCGGACGGCGATGGCGCGGCCGCCGCCGCCGCCGCCGCTGCCGCCGACGCCGACGCCGCCGGCGGCGGCACGATCTCGAAAATGAGGTCCGTGCCCACAGTCCGTGCCGGCGTGCCCTTGAGCACGTGGTCCGCGACCCGCAGAAGGATCTCATCCGACGGCGGCGGCCGGGCGGCGGCGGCGGCGGCGGCGGCACGGCCGGCGGCGTGCGTGCGCGGCGCTTCGAACCCGACGAGGCCGGCGAGGGCGAGCCGGGGGCCGCGGCCGGCCGGCGAGGCCGTCGACGCGGGGGCCGATGCCGCCGCAGCCCCAGCCGCCGCCGATGCCGCCGCCGATGCCGCCGGGCGCAGCGTGTTCGCAAGGGTCTGGACGGGGTCCGGGCCGGCAGCCTGCGCGGCCTGCTCCATCAGCGTGTCCGGGAGATGGCGCTGCGTATCCAGATGGAGGTACGCGACCGTCTCTTCGCAGTCGGTGTCGGGGTCGTAGTCGCTGGCATAGTGATCGTCATCATCGACGGCGGCGGCCGGAGGGGTGACCGCAGGCCGGGATGTCCCATCGAGTGGCATCGGCGAGACCGGCATGGTCGCGGCGGGCCCGTGGGATGGGAGTGGGCGAGTGCGAGGTGAGCGAAAGGAGACGTCTGGCGGCGCCACGGACGCTCCGTCAAGGGTGCACCTGAGCCCTGGCGACAGCCCGCGCAAAGATGACGGCGTCCGCTAAGACCGGCTCCAGTTGAGGCGCCGCGCCGTCGCGACGGCCGATCCTGCGGAAGAGGAGCTGCCGCGACCAGGAGGACCGCGCGAAGCGCCGATAAGCGTTGGATCGGCCTCGTGGTCCGCCAGGTATGGGCCGCTCTTGCCCCGTGCCGTGCCGTGCTGCGCCACATCGCGCTCGGACCCGCCTCACCATCCCCCGTCTCCCCCCTTGGCGCCATCATCCAGCGGAGATTCGTCGGATGGCCGCCGAGGGAAGAGAGGCGCTGGGCACGGCGCGGGATGGCGAGTGACGGCGACGTATGGCGGGCGACAGCGCGGTATGCGGCGCGCCGCCATGCGGATATCACGGCCACAGGGTCCGACGAGGTGGCCCTTGCGGCCCGCCGCAGCAGGCGGCCATCTGCATCGGCCCGATGGGCCTTCGCGCTGGGCCTCGTGCCGCGCCGCGCCATCACGACGACCCCGCTTCCGGACGCTTCGCCTCGTGCTGGTCCGCTCGGTGCTCTTGGCTGCTCGCTGCTGCTGCTCTACACGGTTCCCACTGTTGCTGCCGTATACCTCTCGGAGCGTCACTTCCACCGCCTTGATTCCTTCTGGGGTAGACGTCCGCTCACAACCCTCATCTGTGGAGGCGCGATGGCGGAATCATCACACGCGTCCGAGTCGCCTGCGACGGCGCCGGCCGCCGCCGCGCAACCCCATCCGCATGAGCAGACCGTCACGCCGTGGGAGGTCCAGGGCGCCGAGGGCGTCGACGGCCGGCTGCAGGCGATTGACTACACGCTGCTGATCAAGCACTTTGGCACGCGGCCGATCGATGCGGCGTTGCTGGCGCGCTTCGAGCGGCTCACGGGCGTCGCGCCGCACCGCTTCTTGCGCCGCGGCATCTTTTTCTCCCACCGCGAGCTGAGCCACATCCTCGACTGCCACGAGCAGGGGAAGCCGTGGTATCTGTACACGGGCCGCGGGCCGAGCAGCGGCGCGATGCACGTCGGCCACATGGTGCCCTTTATCTTCTGCAAGTGGCTGCAGGACGTCTTCCACGTGCCGCTCGTGATCCAACTCACCGATGACGAAAAGTTCCTCTTTAAGCAGGAGCTCAAGATGGACGCCGCGCTGCGCTTTGCGAACGAGAACGCCAAGGACATCATCGCGTTCGGGTTCGATCCCGCCAACACGTTTATTTTCTCGAACCTGAGCTACATGAACCCCGACTTCTACCAGAACGTCGTCCGCATCCAGAAGTGCATCACAACGAGCACGAGCAAGGCGGCCTTCGGGTTCAAAGACATGGACAACGTGGGCAAACTCGCCTTCGTCGCCGTCCAAGCATGCCCGGCCTTCTCCTCGACGTTCCCGCATGTCTTTGGGCCGAAATCGAACGCCCACTGCCTGGTGCCCTGTTTCGTTGCCGGGACTCCCGTGACGCTCGCTACGGGCCTGAGCCTGCCGATCGAGAAAGTGCGAGAGGGCGACACCGTGCTCACGTGGGATCGTGAGCAGCAGTGCATCACCACCGCGGCCGTGACCGCGCTCCCTCGCACTCCGCCCTCTGCAGAGCTCGTCGAGCTGATCCTCGAGGACGGCCGCGAGATTGTCTGCACGCCTGAGCATCCCTTCGTCACCGTGACGGAAGATGCCTACCAAGACTGCGCTGCGGCGACCCTGCAGGTGGGTCAGCGTGTTGCCGTGAACCTGGGTGGCGTAGTCGCCAACGACGCGCCCGTGGCGGACTGGAGCCTGACAACAGGTGACTCGACGCTCCGCTTCGATACGGCTGAGGCCATGTCCAAGACGCTGGCATTCGCACGCCTTGTGGGTTTCATTCAAGGTGACGGCTCGGTTAGCCACACGCCCGACCACATCAAGATCAAGATCGGCACGCACATGGACGCCCATGCCGTGGCTGCTGACATTCGTCTGTTTGTCCCGACCTACAATCCCGAAATCCACGACGAAGTGAGCGAGATTCCGTGCGGCGAGGGCAAGTCAAGCACTCACCGCGCGTATGCGCTGGTCCTGCCGTCGCAGCTGGCGCGCATGATCATCGGGTTGGAGGACCCGTCTCGTGGCCGTTGCACCGACCAGGAGACGACGTGGCCGCGGTTCGTGATCGATACCGGATGCCCGCAGCCGGTTGTTCGTGAGTTCCTGGCTGGCCTGATGGGCGCGGACGGACACTTAGCGTATCTGCTGGCGACGCCACACCTGGCGCACAAGCATGGCTTCATGATGGAGGTGGCGATCAAACAGACCTGTAAACAGCACCTCTCCGCTGAGCTGGAGCGCAAGATGGCGATGCTGATCCCGCTGTTCGACATGTTCGGCGTTTCCGTGCATATGCGCCGTGTGCCTCTTCAAAAGGATCATGTGGAGTGGGAGCTGGTGTACAACAGCAACGCGGACGCGGCGCAGTTTGTGTCGGCAATCGGCTACCGCTTCTGCCACGACAAGGCGCTCAAGTCTGCGGTATGGTCGGCATACCAATCGCACATGCGCTACGTCGAAACGAACGTGCAGGCGGAGCAGAACGACAGAAAGCGCAATGGCCGTGCTGAGATCCCCGTTTCGGTCGACCGTAACCTCCTGATGAGCGCGGACGAGTTCCTCGTGAGCGCTGGTGCGTTAGAGTGGTTTGGCGTGCAAGAGACGGTTCCGCTGTCCACTGCCAAGGCAGTGGTCGATCAGGCAGCATCCCAAAACGCGCGTATCCGCAAGTACGTCGGACCCCGCGAGGCTACCACGCTGCCTGTTTTCAACCTCCGCGTTGCGCGCATCCGCCGCTTCAAGCCGAGCGAGCCTGTGCAATGCTATGACCTTACCGTCAACACGCAGACACCGTACTTCATCGCCAACGGTGCGGTCGTCCATAATTGCGCCATCGATCAGGACCCGTACTTCCGCCTCACGCGCGACGTGGCCGCACGCCTCAAGCTCCGCAAGCCGGCGCTCGTCCACTCCAAGTTCTTCCCGGCGCTGCAGGGCCACGGCACCAAGATGTCCGCCTCGGACCCCAACTCCGCCGTCTACCTCTCGGACACGCCGGCACAGATCAAAAACAAGATCCGCAAGCATGCGTTCTCGGGCGGCCAGGTCTCGCGCGAGGAGCACGCGCGCCTGGGCGGCAACCCCGACGTCGACGTCGCGTACGCGTACCTCACCTTCTTCCTCGACGACGACGCCGAGCTCGCCGACCTCGAGGCCCGCTACCGCCAGGGCACGCTCACCACCGGCGAGATGAAGGACCGCTGCGTCGCCGTCGTCGGGGACGTCGTCGGCGCCGTCCAAGCCAGGAGAAAGACCGTCACGGACGGGACGCTCCAGGCCTTCACGACGGTGCGCGATATGACCGGCGTCTGGGCCGTCTACCAGGCCGCGTCTGCCGAGGCCGCCGCCCGCGCGGCTCGCCATGCCGCCGAAAATGCGGAGGCCGTCGAGACGGCCCCCGCGGCCGCCGAGACCACCGCCGCCCCCGCGTCAGCGGCGTCCTAACCGGGCCCGGGCCCGGGCAGCTTCCGACAACGCGCAAACCGTCCATCCAGCGCCGTGATCGTCCCCCGCCAACTCCTGCCGATCTCTCACGCTCCGTTGACTAAGAAAATTATCGAATCCATGTATCCCTTCCCTATGGCTCGCAACGATCGTTGTCGGTCTGTCTCTCGCGTCCCTGCCTCTGCCCTATCCAAGCCACGCGCCTCGGCGTCCGCCGTATGGGAAAGGCGCAAACACCCCAGACCCGTCCAAGCCCCCGGCTGCGCTTCACCGCAGGAACGGTGGCGGCAGCAGCAGCGGCAGCGGCGGCGAAAGCGGCGTGCGCAGCAAGAGCGGCGAAGAGGACGGCCGTTCGACGCCGCGACGACGCGTCGGCGACGCGACCGTCGGTGGCGCGTCCTTGCGCCGCACAAGAGTGTCCTTCCCCGTGAGCGGCGCGACGCGTAGGACCTGCCCGTTCCGATCGGAAGCCCGTGGGTGCACGTTGCTGCAGCTGCCGCCGCCCGAGGCCCAGCCGGAGGCCGCCGCCGCCACTGGTGTCATCGCCATCGCCGACGCCGCCATCGCTGACGCCGCCGCTGACTGCGTTCGGCCGCTGCTGCCTGCGCCTCTCTTGTCTGTCCGGGCCACCTGATCGTTGCCCCTGCAGCTGCCTGCCTGCTGCTGACGACGGCTTGCCGCCTGCCGCCTGCCGCCGCCGCCGCCGCCGCCGCCGCCATGCCTGCCGCAGGGGAGCCGCCATCCGGCGCGTCGCCGACCCCGGCCGAGCTCAAACCCATCAAGATCTCCATCAAGCGACGGCCGCTCAGCGCGACGGCGTCGCCGCTGGCGTCGACCCTGAGTCTTGCGCCGTCGCCCACGGCCACCCACGCGGCCGATCCCGCCGTGGCCGCCGCCGCCGCGGCGCGCGACCCGCTGCGCCACCTTACCGGCCCGCAGCGCCGGCGCGCGCTCGAGACGCTGTTCGATCGCGCGTTCAATACGAAAGCGCTCATCCGCGGACGTGGGCGGGGCCGCTACGACCCCACGGCACTCTTCCGCGAGCTGCCGGACCCCGCGATGTATCCGGACTACTACGAGATCATCCGGCATCCGGTGAGTCTCGCCGAGATGACGGCGCGCATCGCCGCTAGCGACGCCGCCGGCGAGGGCGGCTACGCGGGCCTACGCGGGCTGCAGGCCGATGTCGCGCAGATGGTCGCCAACGCCCGCACCTACAACCAAGAAGGCTCGGCCGTCTGGGACGACGCGGGACGCCTCGAAGCCTCCTTTGACGCCTGCCTCCGTGCGTACTTTTCGGATCCGACCGCATTCGCCATGGCCGGGGAGACTGCAGATGATGCCGTGGCGGCGGCCGCGGCGGCGACGCCTTCCCGGACCGCCTCGCCCGCCGCTCCTATAGCGACGGCAACCGCCATGCCTGCCGCTGTGCTGGCCTTGCCGTCGCCGTCGCCGCCGCCACCACCACGTGCGACAACGCCGCGGCTTCTGCAAAAAGCGTCGCCACCGCCACCGCCACCGCCAGGGGGCTCGTCAGCTACGGCCGCGGCCGCGGCCACCACGCCTGCGGGGCCGCCGGGCCCCGCGTCGGCGGCGGCGGCGCGGCGCGAGCTCAAAGCCTTCTTTCTGGCGATCCAGCACCACGACGTGGCCACGTTCGAGCAGCTGCTGCCGCGCTATGCGGGGCAGCTAAACACATGTTTCCTCGAGACGACCATCGAGGGCGTCCGCGAGCGCTTTAAGTGGCTGCCGCTGCACGCGGCGTGCTTCTACGGCGCGCTGCCGATCGTGCGCACGCTCGTGGACGGCGTCGCGCCTGCGCCGGCGCGCGTCGACGAGCCCGACCAGTGGTACGCGTCGCGCGCCCTCCACTGGGCCGCATACGGCGACCACCCGGACATCTGCTCCTACCTCATCCACGACACGCCCGACGGCGCCCGCGCCGATCCAGACGCCGTCAACTCCGCCGGCCAGAAGCCCATCGAGCTCGTGCCGGACCAGGACGACCCGAAGTGGCAAGGCATCCTGATTCCGCCGTACGTGCCCATCAGCGCCTCCACGACCATTCTCATGAAGACCGAGGCCGACCGTGGGCCCGCCGCGAAGCGCCGTCGTGGCGGCGGCGCCGGCGCCGGCACGGCGGCCACGGCCACGGCCACGACCACGACGGCGGCCTCCACGGCCGCGGGGTCGCCCGTGCCGTCGGCCGCCGCCTCGCCACGCCGCCTCGCCGCTGTCGCCGCCCAGGCCGCATTCAATGCGCGACCGACACCCGCGTTCCCTACGCCCGTGCACCGCCAGCCGTCGCCGGCGTCCGCCGAGCGGCCGCCGGTGGCCCCGCTGGCCGGCGCCGCGGGCGCAGGCGCGCCGACGGGCCTCCGCGCGAGCCCACGCATCCTCGCGGCGCAGGCGCAGGCGCCGCCGCCCCCGTCGCTGCCGTCGGCGCCGCACGCGCCGAGCCCGCCGCCGCCGGCGCCGGCGCCGGCGCCGCTGTTCATGCCGATTCTGCGGAGCATGCCGGCGCCGCGCGGGTCGTCGCTGGGCCCCGGACCGATCCCGGTGCCGATGCTGCCGGCAAACTCGACGATGAGCGCGCCGCCGGTGCCGCTGCTGCCGCCTGGCACGCTGCCGCTGATGCGGCCACCGGCGCAGCAGTACTACGTGCCGCCGCTCGCGACGGTGCTGAACGGCGTGCCGTTCCCGGGCAACCCGGACCCGCCGCTGAACGCGGCGCTGCCGCGGGCGCTACGCGAGGCCGCGGGCGACGTGATGCTGCGCCCTCCGGAGCCCGCGCCACAGCCGCCGCTGCTCGCGAACATCGGGCTCGTGAGCAACGACAAGCTGCTGTCGCTCGTGCTGCCGACGGACGTACCGGTGCATGCGCTCCAGGTCGATGCGCGCGTGCGCAGCATCAATATTCGCGTCGTGCCGCGGCCGGCGCCGCAGCCCGCGGCGTCCTCGCTCGCCTTGCAGGGGCGGGCCCCTACTGCGGCGTCGGCACCGGCACCGGCACAGGCGTCGGCATCGTCGCCTCCATCCGCCGTTCCCTCCGAAGGCTCGGCCGCGTCTCCGGGGGCGGCCGACGCCGCTGCATCAGCGGCGGCGGCGGCGGCGGCGGCCAGCAAGCCGGTGCCACGGCATCTGCAGATCTGCGCGGCCCACAACGGCCGTCCGCTGCCGGCGTCGCCCGTGGCGCAGACGGAATCGCGGGACTTTGGCGCCGTGCTGCTCGCGGACGGCACGAACGTGCTGGAGTTCGGCGTCGTGACGGCGCCCGGACGGCTCGCGCCGCTTCTCGTGGCTGCGCCCGGCGGCATGCCGCCCGGCTGGGACGCCTACCGCGCCGCGTGGAAATCGCCCGAGATCCAGGTCCAGTCGTACATGGTCGTGCTGACGCGGCCGATGGGCGGCAGTCCCCTCGGCGTCTGAGCCAAGGCGTCTCCCTCGGGCCGGCGTCTGTAAATGCAATTGATGGATTTGGGGGCGACTCGGCGCTTGTTATTTTGATGATGGAAACACCACGACGGCCCTCGGCGTGCGCGAGGTGGCGCAAGCCCTCCGATACCCCCGGTGGGCGCGGTGGGCGCCAGGGGTGCGCCAGGGGGGCGTCACAGGCCAACCACATACGATCTCCGCTCGGCCGGCTACTGATGACCGACGGCCATGCTGTCCCCACGGCTGATGGGCCCATCAGCGGTCCGTCGTCACGGCCAGCGAGAACATCGAGGCCAATGGACGGCGATACGGGTCTGTTGCCACGTGCGGCGGCTATCACGCGGCGAGACGTTCGCACGCGACGATCCATCGTCGGTGGCGCAGGCCACTCCTTCCGCAACCGTCAGGATGACCTCGGCTCTGCACGCCGACGTGGCGCCCACAGCATCGCCGGTGGTGGTCTCGGCGTCGGCCGCGGCGTCGGCCGCGGCTTTGGTCTCGGCGCCGGTGCCGTCGACGCCGTCGGCGGCACCCGCGGCGTCGGCCACCCCTCCGGGCTTCCAGATTCCGATCGGCAAGCGGTCCCGACGCGCGCGGGCAACTGCCACGCTGCGGACTCCGAAGCGGACCAAACCCACCGTCCGGTCGCCGTCGCCGTCGCCGTCGCCTTCGCCGTCGGCGACCCCCGTCGAGCTCGGCCCCGAGGAGGCGGGCCCACCGCGCAGCGCGGCGGCGTTACACCCCGCGTCCGACCCTCCGACGCCGCGGCGCGACGCACAGCCCGACAGCACCCGTCGCAGCCACCGTCGCGGACGCGGACGCTCGCTGTCGCGCGGCATGGTCGGCACCACGCCGACGATGGCTCGCGCGGCTCGCGCGTCCGGACCGCGTCGGTCCGCGGCGTCGGTGGGCGCCGCCGCCGATGAGACCACGGAGGCTGATGCGGACGACGAGACCGGAGCGCCGCGCGACGGGAGCATCCACGGGGCCGCCGCCGGGTCCGCCGCACCGCCGGCGTCGCCGTCTGCTGGCGCGCCGCTGGCGCGGCTGCCGCCCCCGTACCAGCGGCTGGTCCGGGTGTTCACCGCGCTCAGCACCATCTGGACGTTTCTTACCGCGCGCCGGCACGTCGTCCCGACATTGCCCGTGCTACAGACCGCCGTGGGCGCGATGCTGCGGCCGCGATCGGACGGCGGCGCGACCGGCGACGAGGACGACGCCGCGCCGGTCCTGCGGGCCGTCGACGTCGCGCGCATGAGCACCCTCGTGCCGGGGCTGACGCTGACGTGGGCGCCGGTCGGCGTGCTCTTGGATAGCGGCGCCCGCGAGCACGCCGATCCGGCGCTGGACCACGACGCCGACGACTACGTGCTCGTGGTCGATCTGCCGCAGGCGGCTGCGCCGCCGCCGCCGCGGAGGCGGCTGCCGGCGACGGCGACGTCGCCCGCCGCCCAGGCGGAAGACGCTGCGCGCCGGATCGAGGCGCGGAACACGGCGTTTCAGCAGGCCGTCTGCGCGTGGTATGAGCGGCATGCGAGCCGATCCGAAGCCGATTCGAAGCCAATCCCGGCGGCGGACGCCAAGGCCCCCGGCTGGGACGCGCTGTGCCGCACGAGCGCGCTGCCGCCACACCCGTCCGCCGCGACGCTTGGTGGCGCATCGGCGCTCGCGCTGGACGCCGACGGGATGCCGCCACAGACCTTTTCGCAGCAGACGCTCGATGCGTGGCTGCGTGGTGACGCGGCCCCGGTGCCCGTGGCAGCGCCGCTGCCGCCAGACGGGGCCATGCCGCCGCCGGTGGTCGCAGCCATGAACGGCCTCGCGGACGAACCCTTCTACCGGGGGCAGATCGTGCCTGACGGGACGCACGCCGCGCGACCGCAGCCGGCGCGCTACGCCAAACCACGGCACGCACTGTCGGCCGACGTCGAGGCCGCGCTCGCCATGCTGGGCATCACCCAGCTGTACACGCACCAGGCCGACGTCATGGACGCCTTGCACGACGGCCAGCACGTGGTCGTCAGTACGCCGACGGCCTCTGGCAAGTCGCTCGTGTACCAGGTGCCGATCCTCGAAGCGCTGGGCGAGGATGCCGCGAGCCGTGCAATGCTGATTTTCCCGACGAAGGCGCTGGCGCAGGACCAGCGTCGGAGTTTCATGACGCTGGTCGAGGCGCTCACGACGCTGCGGCCTGCGCACTGGCAGGGGTTGCGGGCCGCGATCTACGACGGCGACGTGTCCCGCGCGCCGGGCGTCCGCACCGCACTGCGGGACGCGGCCCAGGTGCTGTTCACGAACCCCGATATGCTGCATGCCGCGATCCTGCCGAGCCACGCCGGCTGGGCCGCGTGGCTGCGCCACCTGCGGTACGTGGTGGTCGACGAGGTTCACGCGTACACGCACGCCTTCGGCGCGCACGTGGCACTCGTGCTGCGGCGCCTGCGTCGGCTCTGTGCGCACTACGGCAACGACCGGGTGCAGTTTATCGCGTGCTCCGCGACGCTGCGGCACCCAACGGCGCCGCTACGCCACCTGGCGGGCCTGCCGCGGCACAGGATCCATGTCGCCGCGGCGAGCGGCGCGCCGGTGGGGCCGCGACTGCATGCGGTCTGGAATCCGCCGTGGCGCGACGCGGCGCAGCCGTCGCGCGGCCGCGTGAGCGCCGTCGACGAGGCGGCACGCTTGCTCGTCTACATGGCGCTCCGTGGCATCCGCACGATCTGCTTTGCCAAAGTGCGGCTGACCTGTGAGCTCGTCCTGAAGCGGGCCCACGACCTCTGCCGCGTCCTGCAGCGCCGCGCCGTCACGGCGACCGCGGCCTCGCAGCCACACCGCCGCCACGACGCGAGAGACCTGTGCCGGCAGCTCGTCAGCTACCGCGGCGGGTATACGGCGGCCGAGCGGCGGCAGCTGGAGCAGCAGCTGTTCACGGGCGCCGTGCTGGGCGTTGTGGCAACGAACGCGCTCGAGCTCGGCATCGACATCGGCGTGCTCGACTGCGTGCTGCACGTGGGGTTCCCGCATACGGTCGCCAGCTACCGGCAGCAGGCGGGCCGCGCAGGCCGGCGCGACAGCGCCGCGGCCTCGATCCTCGTGCTGCAGGGCCACGACGGCCGCGACCAGGCGGTCGCGCAGCACCCGCAGCGCCTCTTTGACGGGCTCCTCGCGAGCCCGGTCATCGATCTGGGCAACACGTCGATTCTCGAGATCCATCTCCAGTGTGCGGCCGCCGAGCAGCCCATCGATCTCGACGACCCGCTCGACCGCCGTCTGTTTACCCATGTCGTGGATGACGCGACCGATAGCGACAGCGACAGCGGTCGTGATGGCGAGAGCAAGAGCGAGAGCGAGCGCGAGAGCGAGAGCGAGAGCGAGCCTGAAACGTCGCCCACCAAGCCACGCAATCATCAAGGCCATCACGATCCGCCCAACCGTCACCCAGCGACGCGTCGTCATCAACAGCAGCTCAGGCAGCAGATGGGCGTGTCAGAGCACGCCGCGCTGGGCCACCGCCTACCGCCCGTGGACGACGTCCGCGCCTTGATGGACGCGTACCTCCGTTACGATCCCGTCCATCGGCACCACGTGCCCGCAGCGCGGTTCGCGGGCCGTCCGCAGCGCTGGACGACGCTCCGCCACATCGATGCGGTCTGCTACGACGTTGTCGACGTGACTACGGGCGAGACGATCGAAGCCATCGAGCGCGCCCGCGCGCCGTCGGTGCTCTACGAAGGCAGCGTCATGCCCCACCAGGGCCGCCAGTACCTCATCTTGCGCGTCGAGCCCGACGCTCGCGTCGCGACGGCGCGGCCCGTCGTCGTGGACTACTGGACGTCGCCGCGCCATGCGACCGAGGTCCATCTCCTCGAAACCAAGGCCTCGGTGCCGCTGACGCGAACGGCGACCCCGGCATCGCCAACGGCGGTATCGTCAGCGACCGCCGCGACGTATGCCCACTACGGCATCCTCCAGGTCACCGACCACCGGTCTGGCTACTACAAGCTGCACCTGCGCAGCGGCTACCTGATGGAGACGGTCGACCAGTCGCCAGGCCCGCCGATCCGGACGCGCGTGCACGGCATGTGGATCGATGTCCCGCCGGCCGTCGTCGCCGCCGTGCAGCACGACGGTGGCGACCTCGAGCCGACGCTCCGCGGCGCTGCTAACGCGCTGTGCCGCGCGCTTCCGCCCCGCGTCGACGCCTCCCGCGCCGGCTTCGAGCACGCCCGCCGCCAGACCGAGGCGCGCCACCCGCGCCCGCCGCGGCTGCTGCTCTTTGACACGACGCCTCTAGACAGCGACAGCGGCGTCGCAGCGGCAGCGGCGGCAGACCTCGCAGCGGCGGCGGAACGGCCGTCCGCCGTCACGGCCAGCGCCGTCGCGCCGTCGCCGTTTGTCCCGCGGCCGTCGGTGCCGTCCCTGGGGTCGCTGCATGCGGGATCGCGCTCGACCTCGGTGCCGAGATCCGGCAGCGGTGCGGCGGCCACGCGCGATCCGGCGCCGGCGCCGGCGAGCCTCGGCACCCTCGGCGTCGCGCAGTACAGCTTCTTGACGGCGCGGCGGCTACTGCAGCGCGCGTGCCGGCTGGTCGCCGCGTGTCCATGCGTCGACGGGTGCCGCCGATGTATCCTGGACGCAGCGCTGGAAGCCCTCGCCTTGACGGCGCCGGCGCCCGCGGCGGCGGACGGACCAGACTGCGCCGCTGTCGTCACCAAACGCCATGTCACGCTCGTGCTGTCCCGTCTGCTCGACCCACCCGCGGGCTGATGCCGACCACGCGTTCAATCGCCTTTTTTATATTTCTTGGTGGCGGGCCTATCGCGGATGAAGGCGGCGGATGCGTTGATGGGCTGATGAGCCGCCGCCGCTGTGATGGCCCTGATGACTGGGGCCCACCCGGCGGTGAGCCATCCGTGCATGCGCTGCCCCTCAAGACGCGCCGAGGCCGCGACGGAGAGTCCCGAGCCACCCGCCAAACCCAATGCGGCGGCGACATCGCTTCTCGCTGGCCGGCGCCAGGTAGAAAACAGCGCGCCTGCATCTGTTCGATCGACAGCGATCGGCAGCGCTGCAAGCGCCTTCGCGGACGCCGCGTGATGCGGCGGATCCCTCGAACGAAGGGCCGCTTCGCCACCGACGGCGCGGGGACCCTTCGCCAGTCCCGGCTTTCTGTCTTCCTTCTGTTCTGTTTGCCATCCCGAGGGCCTGTGCTGACTGTGCGGAGAGCGCGCGCCCGCCACGGAGTCTGCCGCGCCATCGCCCATCGCTCATCGCTCATCGCTCATCGCCCATCGCCGTGCCGCACCCGCGGTCGCCCATGGCCCCCTGGTTCCCCCGCGGGAAAACTCCGATTCGGACGCCAGAACGGCGCCGATGGGATGGTCGATTTGACCTCGACCACGTTCATATCACGTCATTCCGCGCTGGACGGCGACCACGCCCGGCGACCTGTGGGCGTCCTTGCTTCCTTCCTCCCTCGTCTGGCGTCCACGGCCCTCGCGCGGGCATACTCGCGTGGATTGAACCCCATGCGTCGATCGCGGATCGCCTGCTTGTCGCCTCCACGGTCGCTTGCGTGCCGCCTCTATCGTCGCTCCACGCTTCTCGCCCATAGGATCGTGCGATCTCAACGTCTCATCACGGGACCGTTGACGCGGACGCGACCGCGTGTCTCGGCGCTCCGCGCATCAGCTTCAGTTTGTTGTTCTTGCTTGTCCACTCCGGCGCCTGAGGCCCCGACTCCCACCGACCCGCCATGAGCACCGCGCATGCGGCGCTCGCGCCGCTGATGGCCGACGCGGCCGATCCCACGGCTGCTCCCACAGCTTCCCGAGCGGCTGCCGCACCGACCGCGTCGCGACGGACCAGCGCGCTGCGGTGGTTGACGGACCCGCACGCGCCCGCCGCGGCGCCGCTGGACGACGCGAACCCGCCGACGTCGGTGGCGGTGCCGGCCGCGGCGTTCGCGGCGCTCGTGGAGCACACAGGCCCGACGCTCACGTGGCTCGACGCTGTCGTGCCCAGCCTCGTGGCCGATCTGCCGCAGAACCCCGCGGCGCCGCTGACGCGCCTCGTGTCCGGGTACGATGCGGCCTTTGCGTGCAGCCTGGCGGCGCACGTGGCGCCCCTCGCGACGCCCACGCATCCGTCCGGCCCGGCCGTGACCGCGGTCGTGCCCGCGTCGCCGTCGCCCGCGAGCCTCGGGCTCCTGAAGGCGCTCGGCGCCGACGTCGTCCGCACGCTCGACGGCTGGGCCGAGAGCGCGCTCCAGCTCGCGACGCGCCTCGCCGCGGACACGCCCGGCGCGGCGTTCCCGTGCGTGCAGCCCGCGCACTGGCAGGGCTGGGTCGACTGCCACGCGGCGCTGCTCGACGCCGCGGCCGCCGCGAGCGGCGTGCTCGTCGTGCCGCCCGTCCACCCCGACATCGCCGTCGCTTTCGTCCGCTGCGCGGCGCCGCGCTGGCCGTCGCTGCGGTTCGTGCTCGTCCAGATGCCGTCCGAGACGGGCGCCCCCGCCAGCTTCCCGCCCGCCGTGCTGCAGTCGCTGCCGCGCAACGTCCAGACGTGGTCCGTCACGCGCACGGACGCGTACCGCACCGCCCACCGCGTCATGCGGCGCGAGAAGCTCCTCATCGGCCCGCTGACGGGCGCGGCGATCAGTGCGCTCGTGCGCCTGCGCTCGGCCGAAACCGTGGCGCAGCCATCCCAGCAGCAGCAGCAGCAGCAGCAGCAGCCCATGTATCTGACCATCCTAGCCGACTCGGCCACGCTGTACCCGGATACGCTGCTCGACGAGGAGTACCTGATTGCGAACGACATGGCCGACCCGCCGGCGGCGGACGCCGCGCTCAAGTACCGCGGCGCCTCGGTCGAGGACCTGCAGCTCGCGGCCGTCGTGACCGTCACCGAGACGTCCACGCTCGGCGAGGCCCTCGACCGCATGCTCAGCCATGACTTCAGCCAGCTGCCGGTCATCTCGAAGAGCCGCAAGATCTTTGGCTTTGTCACGCTCGCCAGTATCAATCAGGCGCTGCACCACGGGTACCCCGTCGCTGCCGAGGAGGGCGGGGCCGCCGCGACGGGCCCCGCGCCCCTCACCGACCCCGTGAGCCGCTGTATGTACCGCTTCAAGGCGCGCAAGGACGCCGGCTACATGACCATCACGCCGGCGACGCCGCTCGCCGATCTCGAGCCCTTCTTTGAGAAACACGCGGCGGGCTTCGTGACCGACGACACGGGGCGCTTCCCGCTCGCCGTCGTCACCAAATACGACCTGCTCCGCTTCCTCTCGCGTCGCGGCGTCCGCTGACGGTGTCAGTGGAATCTTCGACGGTGGATCACTGCGGGCCCAGCAAGGGATCGCGGTGGATGAATATACAGATTGATAGAGAGAGAACGAGAACGAGCGCCTGCGAGAGCGTGGCCGACGGGGATCGGCCGGGGGGCGGGGAAGCGGAGCGCTGATGCCGAAGCAGCCGTCGCTCCGAGCCGGGAAACCGTCTCTAGCGAGAGGCTAGAGGACGTACCGAGCAAGCAGGACGGTGCCCATGAGGAGGGCGAGCTCAGGGAGCGGGCGGCGGGGAGTCCGCGGCGACGCGCTGCTCGACGCGTTGCTCTTGACCTTCTTGGACGAGTCGTCGCTCGTGACGAGCGGCGAGTCGGCGGGGATCGACGTCGGCACGCCGAGCGCGAGCAGGATATCGTTGGCCGCGGCGCGGATGCTGCCCGGCTGGCAGTCGGCCGAGACCTGCGTCAGCAGCGCCGTGGACGGCGTGCTGCCGTGGACGGCGGAGGTCTGGACGCAGGTGATGCAGCTCTGCACGTGCGCGTTGCCACGGAACGACGGGCACACGCACGCCGCGAGGTCGTACGCGTACTGCTGGTACTCGGCGTCTGACACGGGCGACGGGCGCTGCGACGTGCATGTCGACTGCCACAGCGTCACGACGGGCGCGCACTGCGCCTGGCACTCGGATGGCGGCATGATGCCCCCCACGACCGTCTCATTGGCGGCGGCGGCGGCGGCGGCCGAGGACGTGGTGGTCACCGCTGTCGTCGCCGACGACTGCGCCATCGCGCGAAGCGGCGCCTGCAGGAAGATGGCGAGCAGCAGCACCGAGGCCGCAGCGAGTACGTGGCTGCGCAGGGTCATGGTGGGTCGGAGCGGGGACGTCGGAGTCGCCATCACGCGCATGCTGATCTCTGTCAGTTGTTGTTTCCGATGATGGGAAATGAGCGATCCAGGGCAGGAGTTTGAGACTCGTTTAAATCGGACTCTTCAAGTCACGCTTCTAAGGACACGATATCAATGATAGCGACTGTGCAGGCGATGGTCGAGGATCTTCTAGAAAATCAACAATACCACAACATGCGCTGATGGGAGAAGGGAGGTGGAGGTGGCTTCTTTTTCATGGCACGGGATCCCCTCACTTCATGGCAGACTTCATGAGCATGGCCCGGTCAGCTATTAGGGTCGAAAATCGCCATGTCTGGGGTTTAAAAGACGGCACCCGAATCAGGCCATGCTAAACGACGGTCACGATCATGATTGCTCTGAGCCCAGAAGCCCGTGAGCTCCTGATCCGAGCTGTCATAGACGATGGGAGCGCCGATCGCTCGTCGGCGCGTGAGAAACGGCTCACGCAGGGGCGCGCGCCGGAAGGCCGGTGCTGGCATTAAAAGGCAGTGCTGGCCATGCCTTCCGGATGTCTCGCCAACGCGCTACCAGCTCCTTCCCAGCGCGGAGCTTCCAGCGCGACCAGCGCCACGGCCAGCCGCGCGACCGCGAGGCCCAGCGTCCCGTCACCGAACACGGTCGCGTCCGAGTCACCGGCCGCACCCTGGCGGGCGGACGTCGCGTCGCCCAGTTCTCCCTTTGGCCGTCCATCCTTGCCACCTCATCCAATCGACGCCACTTGGCCGCGGCCGACGCGACGGCGCGAAAAAGGCGCAGCCACGAGCGACGGCGCCACACGCCTCGCGGACGGCCCGAGTGGCTGAGCATGCGGGGGCTGGGGCGAGCGGAGTTTGGGCGGCCCCGAGCGGCGCGGGTGGGCCGCGCCCGTCCGAGGGGGAAGCGTCGGTCTATTCCATAGGCTCGCCGCGGCCGATCCAAGCAGCGCCGGCCGGCCGCCCGTCCCGCCGCCCGGGTGGCGACGGCGACGCCGGCGGGATGCTCAGACGATGCGCCTGCGGGTCTGCTTGATGCGTGGCGCTCGGCGCCGTTCGCGTATCGTGGGCGGCAGAGAGAGCGGCCACCAGCCCCGTGGCTGATCGCATCGCGCAGGGGACGCGAGGCGAATCGCGGCGAATCGCGGCTGCGACGCGGGCCGATATCACAATGATACCACGACGATACCACGACGATACCACGACGATACCACGACGATACTGCGGCGACGTCACATCCAGGCGTCCAGGCTGCAAGGCCGCTCACCAGCATAGGCGCACGAGACCGCTTCGACTCCCCCGGCATCGCCCCCTTGTCCCGCGTCCTACTGTTCGTTGCCCAAGGAGGCTGCCCGTCTCCATCCGCGCGTCGGACTCGGACCTGAACCCCTGAGTTCAGGGTGCTGCGCCAGACCCGAGGGCGCTCTAAGGCTAAGCCTGAACCGCCCCAGCGACCCCATGGACGCCATGGATGTCATCACGGGCGGCGCGGACGCCGCCGTCGCTGGCCCCGCTCGGCCGGCCCTGGTCGCAGAGACCGCCGCGCTTGCCGCTCCGACGGCGCTGACCCCCGACGTTGACACGGTGTCGCTGAAGGCAGACCCGGATTCCCTGGCGGCACCCGCTGCTCCGGACGGCAGCGTCCCGGCCCTCGAATCCCCGAGCAAGGCCGAGCCGGCGGCCATCGACACGAACGCTGACGCTGACGCGGGCGCCACTGCCGCTGCCCTCGCATCGCCGATCAAGGCCGATGCCACGACCGATGCTGCCACCGACGCTGCCACCGATGCCAATACCGATGCCGATGCCGATGCCGATGCCGATGCCGATGCCGATGCCGATGCCGATGCCGATGCCGATGCCGATGCCGATGCCGATGCCGATGCCGATGCCGCCACACCCATCGCGGCGCCCGTCAACTCCGTTGACGCTGTGATCGACGCGGCGGCGATGCTCGGCACCGACGACGTGCCGCCGGTCCAGAGCGATGTCGAGCTCTCGGACCTCGAAGACGGCGAAGCCGATTCGGGCTCAGAAGAGGACGCGGATGCCGCTCATCCAGCTCACCCAGCGGCCGCTGGTGCCGACGCGGGTGCCGACGCGCGCCCGAGCGCGAAGGCGGCGGCGGACGGCTCGGATTCGGAGTCCAGCGACACGAGCGACGCCAGCACGTCCGACGAGGAGAGCGATGTCGAAGACGTGTTTGCGCTGTCGCGCGAGAAACGTGAGCAGCTGCTGATCGCGATGGATACCCAGGAGCACGGCGACCACGGCGCGTCCAGCGCCGTGCGGACGGCGCACGAGCTCTCGCTGGAGCAAGCGCGCCGCGCGATGCTCAAACAGCTGGAGACCATGCCACTGCCCCAGAAAACGCAGTTCCAGCCGGTCGGGACCGTCCACGCGTGCATCGACCGCCAACTCGTCGTCAAGGCCAGCGTGACTGGCGACTACCGCGTCCTGGACGCCGGCACGCCGCTCTTCCGCATGGACACCGCCGAGCTCCTCGGCGTCATTCTCGATACCATCGGACCCGTTTCGGCGCCGCTCTACGTCGTCGGCCTGAAGGACCCGGCGCCAGCCTCGGCACCCGCGTCGAAGCCACCAGTGGTCGCCGCGGCGGCCACGCCATCCGATGGTGCGCCATCCGAGGCTGCTCGACCAGACGCCGCTGGCGCCGACGGCGCCGACGGCGCCGACGGCGCCGACGGCGCGTCCTCGGGCGCTGCGCCCGCGCCCGCCGGGCCATCGACACCGTCCGGCCCGCCGCCGGTCCACACCCAAGTCGGGTGCATCCCCGAGTGCTCACAGTTCGCACTGACGCGCGTGCTCCGCGCGCAAAAAGGCACCGACGCCAGCAACCTCTTTGATGAGGAGGTCGATGCCCACGAGGTCGAGTACTCGGACGACGAGGCGGAGCAGGCCGCCAAGCGCGCCGTGAAGAGCAAGCGCAAGACCCGGCCGGGCGAGCCGGCCGCGGAGCAGACCGCGAAGCGCCGCGCCGGCCCCGGCGGCGCCGGCAGCATGCCCACGGGCACCCCGCCCGCACGCGCCGACCAACGCGGGCCGTCGAACAGCGTGCCGCCGCGGCCGTCGGTCCCGCTCGCGCGTGCCCGCCCGGCGCACCCGCCGCAAGCCGCGTTCTCCGCTTACTCGCCGGCGGCCGCGGCCCCCTCGGCCCCTTCGGCCGCGGCGCCGCCGCGCCAGCGCCACGCCTTGCCCGCGCGTCCGTCAGCGCGCCCGCCGGTCGTCGCGATCCCGCCGCACCACCCGCCCGCCTTCCCGTACCCAACGCACCCCAGCCCTGGCCATCACCACAGCTACGGCCATCACGCCGCGCTGCCGCCGCCGGGCCCCGTCTCGGCCCCGCCCAGCGGCGCCGGTCTGCCGATGCGCCCGACCCCACCTCCCCATGCGCAGGCCCATGCGCAGCGGCTAAGCCACAGCCACGGCCACCACCAGGCGCATGCGCATCGCCACGCGGCATATCCGCCCGCCATGATGGGCTACGCGCCCGCGTACGGCTACGGCGCGCATGGTGCGCCGCCGCCCGCGAGCGTGGTCGCGGCAAGGGACACGGCGCCGTGGCTCGGCTACCCACTGGGCCCCGCGGGCGCCGTGGGCGCGTCTGCGCCAACGATCGGGCCGGTCGGCGTATCCCCGACGCAGATTCAGGATATTGTTGCCAGCCTGCACGGGTCCAAGGAAGACGGCGCGGCCTGACCCCGTCACCGGCGCCGCCCTCTTGCGCTGGCGTTGCCCGATGTTCAGGATCCCATTCGTCTTGGCATCCACCCGGGTCGTGTTGATCCTGTTGTCCGAGGTTGGCTCGGTCGAGTGGGCACCCGCTCGGGATGCGCCAGAGATCGGCAAGATTGTCGGGTCCCGGGGTTTCACTTTTGTCAGGACCCGATTCGCCTCGGCATGCACTTGGGACGTCCGTAACTCGTCGAACAGGACGGTGATGAAGCGCGGGGCGCATGCCTGGTACACCCGAGTCGTTGGAACGGCGATCTCGCCCGTGCCGTCGGGGGCGAACTGCGCCGTAAGCGACCACGACGGGCTTCATCTCCGTGGCCGCCCCCTCGGCGACGTGGTTCAAGAACAGGGCAAACACGCACTGCTTGCCGCTATACAACCGCAGACGCTGGCGTGCCGAACGCGTCTTCAAAAACTCGGCCCACAGCGGATCGTACGAGGCGAGCCACACCTCCAGGAAGCGGTGGTGCGCGGCGAGCACTGTGCCTTTGGAGCTCACCGCCGCCAGCCGCTGCAGTGACTCTTTCAAATGGCCCTGCCAAGTCTGACTGCTGATATGCTGATATGCGGCTTTCATGCCGGCTTCCACATAGTACTGTTTTCGTGTCAGCTTCATGTCAGCTTCCCGCTGACGATCTGGCTTTTGGACCCCACCATGGCGATAAAGATGTTGGTGTGGTCCCACGGCGCCCAAACCCACGGCCTCCAAGGCCGCCCACCGCAATATGCCTCTCATGTTGTTCTTGCTGTGTGGGCCCCACGTTTCGGAAGACAAACGACCGGCCGACGAAAGGGGTGACCGCCACATGGCTCAGCCGTGGTGTCGCCGGAAGACCGGCGAGGGGCAGATAACACGGCCACCTAACTTGGATCGGCCCCACCACGCCGAACTGTCAAAAGCAGAGGCGCTGAACGGGCTGCCCCCACGGTGTTCAGGCGTTAAGATGTCTCGGGCCTGAACGGCTCGATCATAAACCCATCAAGTCGACCCTCGGTCGGTTTAGTCGTGACCACCAGACGCACGTGAAATGTCATCTGAATCAGGAAGGACAGTCCGAAGCCTGAAGATTAGACTTACAAAGAGAGAGAGAGAGAGAGAGAGAGAGAGAGAGGCTGCTGCGCCGCCGGGTCATAAGGTGCATGGCGGTAATCAGACGTTGGCCAGGTGAACTGATCTGGATTGTTGCCTTCAAGTTGCCACAGTCCTGATAAGCCAGTGTCACCTGGGAGGGGCGGAAAAGACTGCTGGGAGAACTCCCCATAGGATTAGTGTATGCACCAGAAAGACTCCGAACATCCCTGTTTCCGGCGGGTGACCACGGCAGGGAAGGATCGCCACCTGCTGCTGAGCCGGAGGCGTAAACCGTGGCTGGCGTCCCCAGATCATGCGGAATATCAAGATGCGTGCCAAACAAGTTGGAAAAGTCTTGATTCAGCGGATGTACAACACCGCTTTGAGAACGAAACCATCCTGCTGGATATTCGGCCAATGTCGCATCTTTGTTCGACAATTGAAAATCTCCGATCGCTGTATCTCCAAGCATGAAAATCTGGGACGAGTGGGGGCTGTACTGAGACTGCTCAAGCCCAGCGTAAGGTGTGGACACAGACGTATCGTAGTAATTTACCCACTTGTGAGTCAGAGAAGCTAAAGCAGCGCAAGGAAAGCATGGAGATGGTGGTCAAGGCTGCGCTGCTGAAGTGCTTGCAAGGCGATGACAAACGACGGGTTCGAGACGCGATCCGCGCGCGTGGAGGCTTTCTCTCACCGCTACCACATCGCCGGCATCGCGCTGTCCAGCCTGCACAAGCGATGTTTCAACGGCGTCGAGGACGTTATGACATCTGCATGACCTGACATGCACGACCTATCTGCAGCTCATGCTGTGCGTCGCGGGCACCGCCAAGTCAAATTCTCACGTGCGTGACTACTATCGGGACTACCCGCTGCTGGCCGCCAGATTGCCCACGCAGCGCCACGCAGCGCCTCAGCGATAGCAACAATTACGTTGCCGGCACCACCAAGTACCATACCAATCTGTGCAACCACTACCAGCTAAGACAAGAAGTACCTTCACGGCTTCCAGCGGTCCAACGGCTTGACGGACCCGCAGCGCCTTTGGATGCTGCGTCGGATCCCGACGTCCGTCCATGTGTAAAGCGGCCGGCGACGGGCCGTCGCCGTCTCCGACGCCAGCGACGGAGACATCGTGGGCCGGCGACGAGGAGCGCCGCTGGCGTGGGTGTGGACGGTCGTGCTGGACCCGCGCGCGCCGCTTGTGCAGGTCGCCGCCGAGAGCGGGACCTCGCACGGCCAGTCGGTGTCGGAACCCGCGGCGGCGCCGTCGCCGCTACTCGCGCGTCATGGACCCGTCGGCCGGGTTCTGGCATGCCCGGTGGACGCAGCGTCGAGGGTGCCGTCGCCGTCGGCCGGGTGGGCGGCACGGACGGCGGGCGCGAGGACGCGGGCGACGCCGATGTGGGCGCCGTCAGCCGTGGTGCCCCGTGGTAGGGGCAGTGGTGTGCGGCGGAGGCCTTGGCCCCAGACCGGATGAGCGGAGCGGCGCCGTCGCGGCATGGGGGCGTCTACCTCGCCGTAAGACGCATGCGCTGGGGCAGGAGATCGGATGGGTGCCGCGAGACCAGCTCCGGCGGCGCGAGGCAGTGCATAAACGTGGTCCGCCTCATGAGCTCGAACGGGAGGGGATCCTGGATTCCGCCGCGCGAGCCCGACCCCGACAAGCAGGAGAAGGGCACGCTCGCGGTGATCGCGACAATCGTCAGCACGTTCGTGCATCCTTGAGGACGCCTCGTCCGGTTGACTCGGCTGCCGACAACGGCCTCGGCGCAGCGGCATCGACACCATCGACTATGCGGGCATACCGCCGCTGGAGCGGAGCAGCGGGCGCGTGCAGATGACATCCTGCGGCCCGGGCCCCGGCTCGACGGTCCATCCTTCCTGGAGGGCCTGGAGGACGACCTCGGCGCGGGCCGCGTCAGAGGCGTGCAGCTGCGGCGTCATCAACAGACGGCTTGGGTGGCTCGAGAGCATCTGGATGGCGTGCGCCCGCGCGAGGCCAAACAGACTCAGCCGCATAAAGCTCTGCGTGTCCGCTTCCGGCACCGGCCGCAGCGGTGCCGGCATGGCGGCGGCGCCGGCCGAGGGGGAAGCGGTGGCTGCAAGAGCGGTAGCGGTCATGGCCGACGTGGCCGACGGCGCGGGATGCGGGGACGACGGCGCAGGCGTCGAGACCAGCACACCCGCGGCCGGCAAGGCAGCGGCGGGCCGCGGCGGCGACGCCTGTGCTCGCGCGCCGTCTCCATACGTGTCGGGGACCATCGCGGGCGGTGGGGCCACGGCGCGATCTTCGTCTAATGCCGCCATGCTTGCCGCGCGGAAGGCTGCCGGATCTGTATGAGGCTCGGGCTCGGGCCAGACAAGGGGACTGTCTCGTGGAAGCGCCCCCGACGGCGACCGCGAGCGATTCGGCAATGGCATAGGCGACCGCGACGGCGGCTCCGTCAGCAAGGAGGAAATAGGCGGCGCGCGGTCCCAATAGTATCGGATCGCGGTCTGGACCACCGGATGCAGGTTGTACTGGGGCCCATAAGGCCCTGAGCGGGAGCAGAGGGCATGGCGTTGCTGTCGCGCGCAGCGGGTGCAGGTCGGACTTGGACGGGGCCGCGGGGCCCGCTTGGTAGTGTAAAAGCGGTCGGCCCAAGCGAGCCACGGCGCAGCGTCCTCGGCCATCGTCCCCGTAAAGCGCTGCCAGTCCACATGGAACGGCGCCCCCGGACGGTAATGCCCGCGCAGCGTGGCCACGGGGATCCACGGCGGCTGACTCGACAGCAAGTACAGCATCGTCTGCACCGCCGGGTCCATGAACAAGGGATCCGCCGTGAGCAGCGATTCCATGGGCTGCTGCAGCCGCTGGGCGCAAGCGTCATAGAGAGCGCGGGCGGCGACGGGATCGGCATACGCATACGCGGACGCTACCGAGGAGGATCGACGGCGGGGCGGCGGGGGCGGAGACGGCAGCGGTGCTGCCGCCGGTGTTGCCGCAAGTGCCGGATGAAGCGGCGCCGTTGTTGCCGTCCTCGTGGCATCGGATAGACCGAGCGCAATGGGCATCGCAGAGACGGGGGCGGCGATCCCTTCCAGCCGGGACTGCGTCAGCAGACTCCGCAAGGTCCGCGGCAGCGGCATGCCAGGCGGCGACGTGGCCGGCGCCAGGGTCGAGGACTGCGTCTGCGAGACATGCGTCGTCTGGCTGCCCGACGGCTCGTCGCTCGTGGTCTGCGAGACCACGGAGCCGGACAACACGTCTTCATGCAACGCGCGTGGGGCCGGCGATGCAGGTCGCGGATGGTTCACGGCGGCGGCGGCGGTCACGGCGGGCGCAGATGCGGGAGCGGCAGTAGCAGGGGACGCGAGGGGAGCGGGCGGGGCGGACACCAGGGTGGGGGGAGTCGCGGACGGCGTCGCGGACGGTGGCGCGGCTTCGTGGTTCGAGGCGACGACAGCGCGCGTCGACCCACGGGGCGGCGCGATGGCCGCCGTGTTCCACCACAGCTGGCTCCGGTCGGCATTCCAGCAGATGCGATGCGCGCGATTGCGCGTCGCCCAAGGTTTCCCGGTATACGGGTTGCACGGGCCGTCGGCGATCGTGCAGCCGGCCTGTGCAGCGTGCCGGGCAGGATCCGCGGGGTTGGCAGCGGCCGCCGTTGCTGCTGTCTCCGCCGTCTCGGGCTGCGAGTTCTCCCAGAGCGCCACGAGGTTGAAGAGAAAGGCTGGATCGCGGTAGGCGGCGGGCATCTTGGCCAGCAAGACGTGGACAGCAAAGCCGATCGTCGGCGCGACGGCGGCTGCCGGGGGGGATGCCGTCGCGGCGGCGCTCACCGTCGTCAGGGCCGTCAGGTCGAACAGCAGACGTCGCAGCACGCGATGGGCCCAAGCGGTCGTGGTCATGGGGGGCGGCACCAGCGACGGCGCTGACGATGGTGCAGACGATGGTGCCACGTCGATCGCGGGGACGGGCAGGCATATCGCGGGGATCGGATACGAGCGCGAGGACGGCTCCGGGAACAGCACCGTCGTGCGGCGCCGCGTGACCGGCACAAAAGACGGCGGCGGCGGCGACGGCGGCGGCGGCACCACCACGCGCGGAATGGGGACCCGCTGAGACCGCCGCACGCGGCCGGCGTCCCCGATCGCCGCGGCGCCGGGGCGCTTGCGGCGCCGCCGTGCCTGGCGTTCTTCTTTGCCGCCGGCAGCGTCGTCTCCGTGGTCGTCGTCGCTGTCATCGCCGTGGTCCGATGATGATGATGATGATGATGATGACGACGACGACGATGGTGATGATGATGATGATGGTCGCGTGGTGGTGGGAGCGCTCGTCGATGTGCGTGGGGAACGGCCGGGACGGCGGCGGGTCGGCAAGGACTGGAGTAGCTTGCGCCGTTTCGCACCGGCGGACGCCTCCCCAGCCGTCGCCGCTTTCGGGTTCTCGGCGTCATCGAGCGCCTTCGCGGCCTTGAACGCCACGTCACGCGCGCGGAACGCGGCCTGCAGGGCCGACGAGAGAAAGATCCGGAGACAGGTCGGCGTCGTTTGGTTACAGATGGCGTGCGGCAGCGCCACCGCCGGGTTCGACCGATCGGGCGACGCGATGCACCCGCCTTCACCCACGGGATGCATGTTCTCGCGATACTGGACGGCGAGGCGGTCCATGCCGTTCAGCACGTGCTCAAACGCCTTGGCGCGCAGCGCCTCGCGCTGCCACGCGGCCAGGGTGGGCGCGTCCGCCACGTTGGCCGTGGCCGCCGGGATGCTCGGCAGCACCGGCTCCGTCCTAATCCACGCGACCACCTCGCGCACGCTCTCGAGGGCATCATACATCCTCACGAGATGGGGACCCGCGACGGCCGCTGCTGCCGCTGCTTCAACCGCGGCCGTGGCCGCGACCGCGACTGTCGGCGCCGTCGTCGCTGGAGACGCCCCTGCGCCCGTGAGGGCCGCGGCGCGTCGAGACGGCGTCGTCGCTGGGATGGCGGCGGCGGCGAGGAGCGCCGGGAGCGCCGCCATGGCGGCCCAGGGCCATGCGGCGGGATCGTCTTGGTGGACCTCGTCGTCCTCGCGCAGCGCGACAGGATACACGGGCAGACGGGCGGGCGCCGGCGGCGCGGGCACGGCGGGCGCGTCGTAGTAGACGGCCGACGGTCGTGCGGTCGGCGAGGCACGGGCGGCCCGCTGGCCGCGGGGCCAGCGGTCCGGATAAAGGATGGGTCGGGGCGGCAGCGCCTGGCGGATGCGGTCCTCATGGGCGCGCCCAAATTGATAGATCCGGGCGAGATGCGGCCAGCGCAGGAGGCAATCGCGGAAGAAGCTCGGGTGGTATCGCCAGAGCTTGCCGCCCTTGGCGTCGCTGAGCGAGCAGAAGCGGTGGCCGAACGTGTGCGAGGCGTTGGGGATCGGCGGAAACTGGCAGCCGTACTCGCCGACGGGATGCGCGCCGACCCGCACGTCTCTGCAGTGGCGCTGGATGGCGAACGTCCGGCTGCGTCGCGCGCTGGTGGCGGCGCCGACGGGCCCGCCCGCCACCAGCTCGCACATCAGGAGCAGAGCCGTGTCCGCCAGCGGTCGGTTGGCGACGAGGGCAAAGACCACGTGCGCGCAGCGCGCCGCGTACGACTCATCGTGCCAGAAGGTAAACACCTCCGGGTGCTCGCCCGGCAGCGCCAAATACTCGGCGATGCACGCCCGGAGCCCGTACGGCAGCGGCGCCGTCCACGCGATCGGCTCGATCGGGCGAGCGGCGACGGCCGTCGCGGCAGCGGAGTTTGCAGCGGCAGCGTTCACAGCAGCGCTCGCGGTGGGGCCCGCGGCGACGGCGGGCGTGGCCGGCGTCGCGGTCGCCGAGCGGCGGGAGGTGGCGTGGCCGCCGCCCGGCGGAAGCGTGGACGCGAGTCGGGCGCGGAACGAGGATGGCAATGTGGACGCCGACGCCGAGCGGCCACGAGGCTTGACGGGCAGACCGGAGCGCGGGTCGCCTGAGGCGCTCGCGGAGGCCATCGCTGCGGCCTCGGCACCGCGTGACGATGGGACGAGCGGGCGAACAGCCTCGCGGGAGACCATGGCGGTCGCGGCCGCGACACAGGCACGATACCCCCGCTCGAGCGGCGCCTCTCGGGGGGACAGCGCGGCGTTCAGCACGCGGAGACGCGATAAAGGCGGGCAGTTGGAGAGGGTCGGGACGGCCGAGGCGTTAGGGCAGCGGGAAGGCGGGGCGGTGGGCCGACAGCAGCAGGCAGGCGCCAGCGGGCGCGCCCAAACCGATCGCGGGGCTTGGCGGGCAGAACCCTCGGGATCAAGTTGAAGACGGGCTGACCCGGAAAAGGGTGCTGTGATGTCGAAGCGACCCCCACACGTGATTACGGCTGCGGCTGCATGGCGACGCGTTGGATAGAGAGAGGTCGAACGGGTTCGCGAGGAGAAACGTCCTCGCGACGATGGTGCCCGCACGTGGTGCGACAACGAGACAGAAAGGCAGGGACCACGCGTCTCATAGACGCAAGGGCCTACACGCTCTGTCACCAGCTGTCACCAGCACGGCCACGGCAAAGAAACGGAGGCGACGAGAGAAACGAAGACGGCACGCGACCGCGGTGTTCAAGACCGAGAGGATCGGAAGATGATAAAATGCTGGGCCCTAAAACAAAGAGAGAAAAGGAAAAGGAAAACATACGACTGGGACCAAGCGCAGAGCGTCTAACGGGTCCGTCATTCAAACAGGGTGTAACGCAGCTGACACATGACGATAGACATCACCAGACCTTCGCCAGCCAACCTGCACCTCGGGAGATACCCTTTCGCCCAGCATTCACGCCTAAAAAAGGCAAGCAATCCGCCACGCCGTCCACCCGCCCCCATGACGGCTTGCGCGACACATTGAGTGCATCGGCCCACGCATGGTGCCTACCCCTAAACCGGGTCGGTGTTTTCCGCTCGCGACACGCCGAAAACCAGATGCGTTAAAGAGCAATAAATAAATATATAAATAAATAAATAAGCAGCAGCACCTTTAAGGGGGCACCAGAACTCGGTCATCATATCTGCATGTCCGTTCGTGCTCACTCGGCGAGAAGCAGATTCTCGCATCCCAGATAAAACGTCATCCTCGGCGCTGTCCCACCGCGTGCTGCACGATCATATTCACTATTGCATACTCAAGTGATGTCCAACCGTATTATTCGATAAATACAAATTATACAATATTAAAACAAATTAAACAATACAATATTAAAACAAATTAAACAATTAACATATATACAATTAACATATTAACAAGTTATACAATATATGTAATATAATATATGTAATACAAACACATAATCGTTATCGTTAGTATAAAGAATCGTTAGAATAAAGACCTCTCGTTTGGCATGGAGTTGCTGTCTCCAAAACGACATTTAATACGGATGTAGAAAGAAATCTTTTTATCGCAGGATCTGTGTATTTCAGTGCGAACGTTTCTTTGGCAGGGGCTGAAACTCTTCTGAGCGACGCACAAAACTAAGTCCATCGGTTTTCGCATTGTACCTTATAGTTTTAGTACAAGCCGTAGTACCATGTATCACTTTTTTTATAAAATGTAAAATGTCTTGATGCTCGGTAATTAACGCCGAAAATATATTCGTCTGAAGCTTAAAATGCCATTAGCTCGAGCTGCGTATCAAGCGTAATTTTGTGTGAAAATTTCCCTAATTATTTTCCGAAGCCAACATCGCTATACTACTGCCGCGTTTTGTTACCTACTCACTGTCAATCTAGGCCTCAACTATTGAGAGAGGTTCGCTTTTTTTCACGGATTATAATAAAAATAAAAATTACCACCATGCCTTTGACATGTGCCATGCGAATGATATATAATTTAGTGATTTCAGTGTAATGACCACAGCGTTTTTTCGGGTCAGTGATCTATAAATCACCGACCGGTCACCCCATAGTGTTTTTCGCCGTTTGCCGAAATCAAAAATACAGGATTTGGGGCCATCTGCTCTACCAGACGAGACGAAACTTGGGGCTTTAGACTTTTAAAGTAATATGGTTGTGTTGTGTACCAGCGCCGCTAGATTGTTTGGATCAGGCATGATACCGGCACGCTGCCTGGCCGCGCCGAAAGCTGAAGCGTGCACGTGGAGCGAGATGCTCGCCAGCTCTGCGCCGGTGCTGAGCTCCAGGATATTGAAAGAAATCAAGTTAGTAGAAATAGTTAGTAGAAAGATAATAAAATTATCTTATATGGTAAGCGCTTAGCGGGCAAGCATAGGCCATATAAATAAGTTGAATGAATGAATGGTGAAAATAGAATGAAACATAGTAACAGAGGAAGCATAATAAAGAAAAGAAAAAACATAGTAGTACAGGGAAATATGGATGTATACATGGTGTCGTATGATTATATTCCCATATCTTTTACATACTCGATGGTTCTAAATACGAAAATTGGGAATTCACAGGGTCACCAAATTCTGATGACGGATATGGGCAGAACACAGTGTGTTCTTCTTTGTTTTGAATATGACCATATCGTGTACCATACGTCACGAAACGATGTGTATAATGGTGTGTTTTTGCGCCCACACAGAGATAATACAGTGGTGCGGGCCGCATTCTGTAACATCATGGTATGGCTGCCCCACAGATGACAGGTTTCCATCCGATAATATATCTGGCAATCCATCTGATCACAAATCTCATGTACTCAACGTTGATGACGCAATTTTCACTCTCAGCCGCCCTAGTGACCGAGCTACAGGCCAAAATGATCTGGGATGACGTGGCTGCTAGATGAGATAGCTCGACCTCGACTCCGAAATCACCAAAACCCAAAGGGTAGGTCGCGGACCCCAAAAACTGACGCGCCCCCACAGGGAATAGGACCGGAGAAGTTCCCAATGGGCATTTTCTCATTTTCGTCACAGCGAGTGTCCTGCTGGGATGAGGAATCTCATCCTGCCGAGATGAGGGTCGCAACTGGCTGGCTGGTCTGGCCGATGTTGTCTGCCATGGCTGTTACACAATAGTGGGCTGCTGGTAATTTAACAGCGGCAACAGTGAATGTCGAGATCACGAATACATGATATTGATGCTACATAGTCGGCTGGGAAGCAACCCAGGATACCATGCGGTCGGGTAGATCTGGGTTCTATGAATTGTTACAGGATATTATCATTTGAGTGATATATAGATATTGAATAGGATGTTTAGTGTCTTAATAGGGTTGACCCTCGAGGGGATTTCTTCCCAACCCTTCATTCGTTCCCTACTCTCCTTTCTCTCTCATGTCCTTTTCGATGAAATACGTTCTTATAGCATATGCATGGACAGTACTTACGTATCCTGTCGCGCTAGCCTCCCTATAACTATAACATATCTTGTTTTTCAATGGTGCGACCTATCGGTCTGCCTCTATGTTGCTTTCCATCCATCCATTTATCCATACAATCACTCCTCACGTCGTAAGACTATATCTTACTTTACTTATATGAGAATTTGTCTGATAGCCTTTTCACGGTGCCCTGACTCTCTTGACATCCCTATTTAGATGATGTTATGGACAATTATGTCTTTTAGACATTATAACAGACGGCCAGGGCGTCTCTGGTAATACATGCAGGTTATTTGGGATTTCGCATAATTGGGCCGATTGCGGCGCTAGCAGATGACTTGGCGAGCAGGTTGATACTCTGCGACGCGTCGTTGGTAGTGTTTATCATCCGAAGGTGCCTGGTTGGATGGCAGGCGGAGGAGCTGAGGTTACTAGGGTCCCAAGACTGCTCCGTGGCCCCGCGTTCCGGCGGCCCCCTTTTATAGACGAGTTCTGCCCAGTTCAACGTAGGCTGTATTGAAAAACAAAACAATATGTTATGATTAGAGAGGACTAGGGAACTAGGATACATAAATACTATCCATGCATGTTCTATATGCACGTATTTC